>KN891599.1:23498-39282 GCA_000934455.1 Apostichopus parvimensis
AAATGCCTCCTGATCAAGATTATATGTACACCAAATGTGATTAAGGAAATTATGACATGTCTTCCTGTGAAATATCTTTGAAATAAATGTAATGTGTTTGTTCGTTCTACTAAACAAGCCACATAGGTTCACAATTTGGCAGCGACCTCCCTATCAGCAGAGTTTCGTTTGTAATTAATTTGGTGAGAAAATTAAGAAATTGAGGACTTTTATACCACTTCTCCAATCAGTGATCCATCTTTTCACAGAGTTTTTTAATACTTGCTATGTCTAACTATTGTGCCAAGATTGGCTCAATTCTGGTAGTCAAATTAGTGATCATTGCTCTCTTACACAGATGGATAAGTGTGACCGAAAAATAAATTATGCGTCTTTCAAAACTCTATCAATGTACCATACCGAATTTAGCAGAAATGAATAACATGATATCTATATATATTTACTCTGTGGAGTTGGTACACACCTGCCTGACTTTGTTATGAGATTTCAACACAACAAGACTTACTTGCAAGTAAAACTTTCTGATCTTTTAAGTTCCACATATTGTTATATTTCCTTCTTGTTGTCATGGGACTAGGTACATCCTTTAAGTGTTGTGGTATGTGGGTTGGGTATGAAGTTTCACTCTGACCTGTGAGATCAATTTATGCCCCACTCCTGGTTTAACAACATATTGTTTTCCACAGTCAATGCTTCATAATCCATCTTTCACCCACTGCATATTGTCTACAATTAGTGCCACAATCTTTGTGTAAATCTTATTATTGTACTGACTACTATCATCAAACAGTAAAAAAGCCACGATATTAAGATATAAAATATTAAGAAATAAGATATTCGGATATTTGATCCAATTTTTCCAATATAAGATATCAAGATATGAACTTATGAAGATATTAAGGATATTTGATCCAATTTTTCTTCATTCCTATGACCAATAAGAGATTCTCCCAGTAAGCCACCACTGCTCCATTACCACACCAGACGAGCTGCTTTGGCCTCATCTGACTGTTAGTAGAAAACTCGCAGAGTTTTCGCTGAAAGTCATTAAATAAAAGATGAGAACAAAATTAAGTGAGTGGTATTGTTTCCCAGCCATATCATTTGTATCTTTAGCTTAAAACTTTAAAAACAAAACCACACATACTGTTCATGCTCTCAAATATTCCTTACATGACATAAAAATTATTGTAACTGTGACTTTCAAAGTTTTAGACTTGTAGCCCATAGGAGAATGTTTTTTACTTCATCCATAGCATATGCTGTTCCTGCGTGGTACCAATTTTTATACGGAAAAGAATAAAAGGCATGTATGAGATTTCCTGGAATATCCTAACATTCTTTTTCTGATTCGAGAATCAATATATTTTACATTGTCAATGAAGCTAGTAGAAATAAGTCTATGAGGCTTGCAAAGGATATCTCTGTGCAATAACACAAAGTACAAACCTTTGCTATGAGACCTATTTTTAATATGTCAAGTTGTTTTTGGAAACATATTTATATGGAAAGTTGGAAACCTGATGCTTTGCTTCTAATGCCACTGCCTTTTTCCATTGGACCATGGCACTCCCCGGCCCCACCCCCCACAATTACTACAAGACTAACACCTAGTCAATATTACCACGGCTGCATGTGGTAATAAATTGCCTACAATATACTTGTACAGCCACCAGCTAGGGCCTGATAGGGTAACAACATAACATAGCCTTTATGTGTCCACACTGATTGACCACCCTAACATTGCTGACCAATATAATACATTGGTTTCACAGTCAATACACACACGATCAAAATTCCCCTAGACTGCACGTTGCCCAAGGATTAACCACCACTACAATGTCTTGATTTAATATTCTTCACAGTCAACAAGCAGAGGAACGACTAATCCTAACAGCTGAGTATCTCAAGTAAGCCAGAAGACTTCTTCAAAGAACATAAACCTACTTGAAGATCTGATGTGAAGACGTGGATGTCTCCTCGGTCGGTGAATAAAGCAATCCGTTGATTATCAAATGAAAGAGCCATCTCGATACAGGCACCGTTTGCATTCTCCAAACCCTGTGGTCATAATTATAAAAATCATTTGTGAAAACACAATTCATGATAATTCTAGGTATATCTGCAATATAATTTTCATCAAATCTGTGGTAAAAGCTGATAGTCTCAGACATCTGAGCTGTAACACCCTTTGCAAATGTAACGGTACAAATTTTCCAGCTTTCCTGGTATGCTTTCTTGCTAGGAGAGAGGCACCCAGTGTTTATTCTTTAAAATTGCTGTAACTTAAATCTGGCTATTTTGGTAGCAATCAAGGAAACACTTATATAGAGGAGAACAATTATCCACACTGTCAATTGAAACCTCCTGATCAATAACTTTTTTCCTTACTCCACATATATGGTTGTTTGAATGTCTTAATATCTAGTTTGGCCAGATAAACTTGTTCCAATGTCTAGTAAATATTAATATGGATCACAGCAGGTCTATGATGGCAGACTTCATTAAACAAACAACTTTTCTTTCTATTTTTACAATATCATACTTGAGTTATCTTCACATGTGATATGTGAATTGTTGCTTGGTTGGCATTATTTTTTTTCCATTTATAATTTCATCAATGGCAACAGGTTTATACAACATGTTTATAAGGCAACATGTTCATAAGGCAATATGTTTATAATGATTGTATTTTTTTCCCCCACAGAGAAAATGGTTTGTAAATTATGAAGCACAAATGTGAAAAGAGAAACAGAGGGCGGGGGGGGGGGGAAAATAATGAAATTCAGCCAGTGTAATATCTCATTAATTTACCTGTTCTTGACAGTACCCAGGGTCAATAACATACAATATTTTGTCTTTTGTGAGCATGACAAAGGTATCTCTATCTTTACTGATGACTGTCCAACAACTTGGAGGAGACAGCAAGCCTGTTGCCAGAGAACAAATGGAACAACAAGACAATAATGTAATTAAACAGTATTCATGGTGTAGGGGAAAAGCAAGCCTGTTGCCAGAGAACAAATGGAACAACAAGACAATAATGTAATTAAACAGTATTCATGGTGTAGGGGTCCTAGGGCAACACAAAAAGAAGTGATGTCAAATTAGTTTTAAATTAGTTTGAAGAAAAATTGACAACGATGTTGTCCATGATCTATCCCATTCATAACACATTAAGTATGTGCAGTCAGAATTAATGTGGGTACCCTCTGTCACTTGTTATTGCCATTTAGAATGCAGGGTTTGTTAGAGGGAAGGCTCTTACTATTAAAATAGCTGTGATTGACATGAAATTGTCTATTGTTGATGAAAGCAAACACAGGGTCATTGCAAAACTCAACACGGCATTCCAAATCTTGGAGAGATTGAAGCTGTGTATAGTCCAGTGGAACTCATTATTTGCTTGACCCTTCTCTACTCCATTGGAAGGACTACTTAGGAGCATGCAAAGTGATCATCAACAGTCTCAGTTAAGAAAACATTGCGGTTGATTCTCCAAGACTGTGTGCTGTCACCGTGAAAACGATACGTCATGAATGGGTAATAATGTGCTGATTATCTTGTACCCATTTGTCAGTTGTGGTTTTAGTCTGAAAGTACCAAATTCCATCATGATTGCAAGTACAGGAACAAGATATGGCCTAGTATGAATGTAAAATAGTGATGCTGTTTGGTAACACGCAATTCTGCAGACCTTACTGGTTTTGATGTTAACAAACAACCTTGATATACTGTATGTAGGTATGTTTCATTGAGAACAAAGTGTCAACTTTTACAAAAAGATTGGGCAACTTATGCTGCACCCATGCAGGGCATAATTTATCCAGTATCGCTTCGCAAAATGCTATTCAAATCATCCCATCTGCTACACAAGCTCCACATGCATAGCAAGTTTGTGCATAGGAACCATACTGTAGCATTCTATAAGAGATAAAAGTCACAGCTTTCAAAAATATTCCAACACTTAAAGTTATTCCCCACGATGCATTTTCTAAGAGGGAAACATACGAAGAGAGAATAGTAAATCTATAGAACGTCAATGTCCCTCCTTGATACTTGCTATTCCAACAGATCTGGTTATGAAAGCACTTCGGTGTGAAATTTACTGTCTAGGTTCGTTCAATACCACTTCCTCTTTCTAAATAATTGTTTTGTAACAAGTTACTTGACATCCACTTTCTCCCGGAAACCTACCTGGTACATCAGCCATCTTTTTGCTCTGGGGATTCTTGACATTACTCACAACATAGAACTTGTAATTTCCCGTCAAAACAACAACTCCAGAGGTTCCGCTGGTCGGGTTGTAGAAAATCCTAGCGTCTATAACTTCATTGTCTCTTGAAACCTGCGGGAAGATATTTTTGATATCTCACGGTAGTGTCTTTGAAGGAACAAACACATACCTCAAGTTAACATCCTATAAAAGGCTACCTACCAACCTGTGTCAAGTTTTGTATATGTTCAGTGCTACACGGAACCTAAATGAAAGCAAATTATGAAAGCATGCTTTATATTCATGTAGCTTCATGTCCAAATAGAAGTTTCTTTAGCGGCATATAATCCAATAATTCAGAGGTAAGTTAACCTGAGAGTAACAGGCTGCCCACATTCTGTTTCCTGGGTCTTGAAAGACCATAAAAAAAACCTGCAACTTTCTAAAATGCATGGAATTTAGTTTAGCAAAATTTAGTCAAATTAGTTAACTTTGTGGTCATTTAAGCGTATGGGTTCACAGTAATGTTAATTACTTCCACATGTCTACACAACAATGTATTAAGTAAACTTCAATCACTGGTCCATGCCGCGTTTCACGGCAAAGCAAATGTTGTTTTGTTTTCACAAGACTAGACTTGTACAGAGAGTACTAACAATAACAGAAGCTTACTCACCTGACCCATACTGAATCTGCCATGAAACTTGCCAAATATGTCATATGTCAAAACTGTCCCATCCTGTTGCACACACAGCAAGTCTTCTGTGCTGGACCAGCCAATGTCCACCAACTGACCACTTTCCCACTGTCACACCAAAACAAAGAAGACAAAGACTAAAATGAGGAACATAATTTGTTAAATGTATTGGTGGTGGAATCTTTGCACCGTTTATGGTATTTGACGGAACCAAAAATGTCATGCTGTTTCGCAGTACAGTAAACACCTCTTACCATGGCAGTGTAGCTTCAAGACTTAGGTTTGACTCGATATTGGTTTTAACATAAAAATAAATTTGATGTATTAGATCCATGGAAGTTTTACCGTAGCTTTTTGTCAAAATTTTCCATTTAGAACAAAAATGGTTTATCTGTTAGCTGTGTGACTGGAAAAACAAGTTTGCACACAGACCTAGTTAACCTCCCTTACTGCATCATAGCAATCAATGGGCCCTAAAACTAAGACACGAATATTCTGGTAGAAGATGGCAGGGCAGAACTCTTCTCTTTGAGAGACAGATAAAAGATTTATTCATAATTTCATCAAAGGTTTTGGAAAACGAGTACACAAAATAAAACAGATGGTTCATACATATTAAAAATCTTTATAGGATTCCCATAAAGGCCACTTTTGCATATATCCCTAATATAACCTTTATGCTCACCCTGAAGAAAGATATTGGCTTTCCAGAGGAAGAAAAGATGAATATGTCTGGTTTTCGGGCAGGGGGTGCATTAGAAGTCTTCCGGTCATCTCGCATCAAAGCTGTTACAAAAATAAAAAGATGCTGCTTCATAAATTAATTTATATTTCAAATAATACATACATCTCTTCAAAACCATTTGTTGCACAGGTATTTGGCCCGCTTTAATACACAAGCATCAAAGCTGTTTCAAAATAAAAAGACGTTGCTTAATAAGTTAAGCTATATTTTAAATAATACATACATCTTTTCCAAACTATTTGTTGTGCAAGTATTTGGCTTTAATACACAAGAATTCTGTTCATAATGTTTCTCTCTGTAGGTACATGCCAGGCACTGTAAAGTAACTATAAAGGCATAGTAGTAACCTTGGCCTAACTATGACATAACAAGGTCTTATAGGTAAAGATGATTACCATGATGAAATGAAGGTGGGGAAGTCCTTAGCCTTCCAAAATACATTTGTTGCCTACATGGACCATGACGACACTTTCTTTACAGACAAAGTTGAGCTTTTGCCACATCAACGGGCTGTACCTACCCGTTGTCCATATCACATTTACAATACAGATCCAGTATTTAACATCCAAAAGCTGAACAGTACAAAGGCATTAAAGTTCTCCAAACATACATACAGCTTAAAATTTCCTCAACTCAAGGTTACCAATACAGGAATGAATCATTATGCTAGAATAGGCAATAAAGACGTTATACTAATAATTCTCCTTTAAGAATCTCTCACCTATCGGCCCTCCAAACGCAGCAGCAGCAATCTTGCATCTTGGTATGTCTGCCTTCTGTTGCCAGTGATGTTGCATATTGTACAGCTCAACTTTTCTGCAAAAAAAATTTAATCAAACAAGGAAAGAGGAAAGTTTACATATTGGTTGCTATCTTACAAGAGCGATCATAAACTCAGTAGCTAATAGACAGCGACAGAAAAATCTTGAACAACGGAAGAGCAAATATTTGACAGTAGAGGGCAAACCAAAATGAGATGTTAGTGTTTATTTTTAAATTTGTTACTGCTTCAAGTTAAAAGTACTTATGACACCATGAAAAAATCCTAACATAAGAAAAAGGAAGGACATTTAATCCCCAAAATGATGTGCAAGGCCAGCCTGGCAGTCTGAAAGGTGTTGCAATATGCCAATTGAAAAAGGTGTGTTTATTCACTTCGTTTTATGAAAATACAACATTCTGTATTTGGGTAATAAACTCTCTTCAAGGTTTAAAGCAGCATTTTGCATCCTTTTCTATGATTTTTCTCAACCTCACTGACTCCACTATGCCATAACGACATCTATAACTAGCTTATCTATTTAAATCTTACTTCAAATGGTGGCATAAAAGTCGAAAAATTTGCAACTTTCAACTATGTTTTTCTCCAAGATAGTTTCCGTTGGGATCCCAATAAACCTCGCCCATAATATGAATATTTAAACACTACGAACGTCATTGACCAATACGTAATACAACACCATGCTTGATTTGTGTACATTCTATATGGCAGTTGTACCAGGGAGTTTCATAACAACTCCCTGGTTGTACCAATGCAAAGTCTTGAATCTATTTTTAGCAACGGCTCATAACTAAACCTGCATCTCTGATTGGTTGAATTCAAACTAGTGGGTTTGGGGGAACTGTATGCTATTAATTTTAAACGTGGAATTTGTCGTGGACACTCTTCTCATTATCTGCAAATATCCTTATAATTACTCGCCAATTAACGTTGTTGGCAGGGAAAAAACTTGGCTAATATCTTAGTTTGCTGTTTTGTGATTGATATATGTAAAAGACTTGATGGACATGTCAAAAAAGTAGAAAACGGCAACCAAACGCAAAATGCTGCTTTAAATGAAACTTTGTGTAGAACTCAACTCAACCAAAATATGAATCTTAAATCTACTGACTGCATGCCCCTCTCTGTGCAAACTGAAGTGTGGCCAAATCTAGGTATTCACAAAACTAAAATTGTAATTAATGGTTATTTGTAGTTGTCTGCACTCCTTGCATTCGTTAAAACTAATTTTCTGATTTATTACAAAATCAGCAACATATTCAATAAAACTTCTTTTTGTGCAGGCGTGCACACATGGAACATAGTTCAAAAAATAAAATTGAAATACAAAATGGGCTGTTTTTTTCAAGGCCTTTCAATGATCAATGTAGGTAAGTGCAATAATTGAAGGCCTCAGAAGCACGGTGCCCTTGACAAACAATATTTGGCAGTTATTCATGCCACACAGTGTTGACCCAATTGCAAACATTCAGGTTTGAATCCTGACAAATATGAGAGATTATAATTGTTATGGCAAAAAGATCCGACTCAATTACACAAGGTTAGCAAACACTATGTTACTATTTCATGCAGAACTAGCGAACACTTTCCATTCAGAGGTTTTGCTGGTTCTCAACTTTTGAAGCAACGAAAAAGCAAATAAAAATGGGGGTCCTATCCATGAACAGAATTGCATATTAATATGTCAAATGATGCATTTTGCGGCATACTATTTTTAGACTACTTGATTCATTGAAGGCTGTATAAGTAGTTCTGCACAGGTTGTGCTAATAAATAACAGTAAATTCTACGACTGATAAAAGTAGGGGCCTGAACCTTTATGGAGGGCCAGAGGTGAATAAATGATGTAATAATAGAGGGGACACTGCCCCTATTTAGAGGGTTTGAGGATCCTCCAGATTTTTTTTTTCAATGTCAAATGGTGTATTCTGAGTCAAAGTTGGACTATTTGTTAGGTCTCACTATACAAGTAGCCCTGCTTGCAAGCTTTTGCTAATAAACACTTTGCATGGAGGTTGAATAAAGGAGGGTGGGGGTGAGGGGAATGAACACCCATACTAGTAGTGGTCCAATTCCCAAACTGAAACATTCTCCCTCCCTCCATTCAGCATGCCAATTTTCATTTTTAAATCCATTCCACATAGATTACTACTATTCAGATCTCACACCAGATTACAGCACCAGTCAAGTTGGTTTAGATAGAGTTGCATAAATTTCAGAACAAGGAAGGAGTAGGACTAGGCTGTAAACAGTCTAGGGAGTAGGGGAGTAACAAATGTTACAGGTACTTGATAGACATGTATTGTTAGATTAAACGAGTTCGCAATGCAACAAACGCATCGTTCGTCATGTGACTGACCCCTCCCATCTACTACCCTGCCGTTAACACTGAAAATACATCCAAAGCTTGAATACCTGTAGAAAACCTCCCCCAGTGGATTCCAGTCACCAGTGACATGAGCCATTTTGGTATCAGTTCTTTCAAGGCATTGAAGTAGTTCCAAATTTTTCCCGTCGGCTGTAGTCTGCTACGGAATTACCTGACCAAAATAATTCCAAAATAATGCTATGTGAAATGGCTAAACAAGTTGACCCCAACATCCTTCATGTGGGACGCCAAAAGATAAATCTGACGTAAAATACAAACGCGATATATAGTTCAGTAGTTGAAATTTCAACTCGTTCGCTAGTTTTACGATCACTTGACCCACGTACTGCATTTTAAAACAAACGTGGTGTTAGTGGAAATTCCTCAATGTACTATATTTTAGTATCTGATACTCTAAATTTTCTCAACCACTGTAAATTTTTGAAATAGACAATTACATGTCTCAGTGTGCATTGGTAACTGCATTTAGAGTAACATTAAAATAATTTTTGAAATGAGCATAACGTTGACGGTTATTTGACTATATGTAGTATACTTGGGACTTAAACGGATGACTGTTAAGCTTTAGAGAAATTCTTATGGAACTTCACTAGTCTAGTGTTTTAAAAATTTGTAAATCTTTCCCTATATAGGCTAAATAGAACATGTGTATGAATAATTACTATATGTACCGTACGTATATCCGGTACTGCCGATCGATCTACATGCTGCAGTCAATTAGTAATGTGAGACATGTCTGTGAGGGCGTAGGATACTTTCCAGCCGTCTCAAATTTAAATGAGATGCCAGATTAGAGGTGATTGCCTATCACACAGTGTTTCTGTTTTAACAATATCTTTTGGAGGACGTGTCGTAAGGGGAAAAATGTCTCCACCCCCAAAAAACAACGATATTCTTCTCATGGCCTCGGCTTCGGTCAGTTCTGCATGGCCTTGTACAGGCAACCAGACATCGAAACAGCGATACCCTTATCATTTAACTTGAATCGGTGACAGTGCCAATGAAAGCCTGTTAATCGGTACCTTGTATAACATCAAGGCGACAATATAGTCGCCAATGGTGTCGACTGTTGTTTATCTATGAGCTGAGCATTATTCTTATACGTGATCACGACTGATTTTTCGATGGTTTCCGACATAAAATAGACTTCCAAAAAGACTTGCTTGTAAATAAGTTGCTTGTTATCTAAGTTATGTATTTTTTCTCTCACAAGTCTAAAAGACTTTACTTAGATGTACAAAACATACGCAAAGATGATTTGAATAAAGATGGAGGAAAGGGAAGAATAAAATGATCTGACTCCTTTTCCTTTTCAAGTCTTTGTTTTTCATTTCATATTCAAGACAGAATACCATCATTGTAGCTTATGTTAAGGGGTTCAATAGTTTAGATACATCGTTTGCACTGAAAAACCATCTCCGTGATAGAAAATAGACGTTGTAATTAAAAAGAACTTGATGGCTCGATGATAATATATGTAGACTTGATCGAGTCTTCAGCTTTGTGTGTGAAGGAACATATCAGAGTTGACAGTTATCTCTTCTATTACCGTGATAATGATGGTTGGCCGTTTGGTACTCTTCTTCTTTTCTTTTTTATATATTTATTTTGAAATTTTTATAATCTGATTGTTATTTTTACGACGCTCAGTAAGCGACCAAGAATGTGGGAGAAGCCCGCGAGGGCTTATGGATTACAACTTTCACGTCAGGTGGCTTCCAATTCAACATAGTAACTCAAATTTGGAATAACTCCCCTAACAAAAGAGAGTCGTAGCAGAAAGTAACGGGAACTTAAATGTTCATATGCAGACGTACGTTGCTCATTAGATAATGATTGACTACCGGATCGGAAACGAAAATCCCTTTTCGGAAACTGACAAAACAAATTATTTGGAAATCCATACAAACCTCAAGTTTTCCTTCGGCCCTAATTGGCTTCCGTAGTACTTTCAATAAAATAGCGTCCATGCATGTAATCAACCGCTTTGCGTCTGTATCCTGAGGAACGGGAATGACCAGGAGGGGTGGGTACGAATATCATTAAGGAGGATGAGAACCCCTTCTGGGGGGTGAGCGGGGGTCGTGGTTTTTTTTTTCTCTCCAGAATTTCACACTTTAGAAACGTGATAGGGAGCCTGTCTTTGGTTATCAATAAAACTTCTTATCTATCGGATGAGCTAAGATCATGAATTTAGAAGTAAGTGACCCAAATTCAAGTGTTTGCCTACCTAATTTCTATTCTAACAATTTGGGTGCGACGTGGTGTTGTCGTGGTGACTCAGCCTAGTGAACGGTGTGATATACTTCGTGGTATCTGTTGTGCCCATTCAATTGCAAAATGACGTGTATGATTGGAACGCAAAATTGTGTTGCGCCACCAATATACATAGCAATCGTTTCATTAGTACAGTTTCTAACGTTGTCGTACACACACAGAACGTCAATGAAATAGCCACTGAAATCCTATTGCATCTTTCTCATCAAACCGCAAGAATGACAGTTTTGTAACTAAATATCTTCAAAATATATTCAGGGCATCACATCAGTCCTTGTACAAAACTATCTTCCATTTTAATCATTTTGGACACCAAGAATATACCAAGGTTCTTTCCGGAAGTCTCCTCATTCAGGGGCGGAACCGGTTGATTTACCTATACATCAAAATGGGGACGAGAGATGACGAATACGACTATCTTTTCAAAGGTAATACGGCAAGAAAGTGCCTCAGTCAGGAACGAACGAGAGATCACTTTTATGAGCACTGTCTCTTTCTCTCATGTCATGTTAATACCCGAGAAATGATATAAAAACAAATTTTTGGACCTCTTATCAAATTACCTTTTCAGTTAACGGTCGTAGTACGCTATAAATAACAGTTATACGTAAATATGTATACTTACTACGGTAGGATATCGCAGGCCTAATGTTAACAAAGACTACTGCAACTTTTGCCTAACTTGGCCTAGCCTAGGGCAGTAACATATAATTGTATATTGTAGGAATACTAGCTGATAAGCAAGCCAGAATTGTGCTCTTGTAGCAATATCCAGAAGATTATCATTAGGAATCGACATGATGGGAGCTTAAGTGATAAAGTAATGAACTGTTCAACCATGTCTCAGTTCAGTGTAGAAAGAAAAGGGCACAGGAGATACATGAAGGACCATGAAAAGCAAAGGAAAACTTGGGCATAGAGTTAAACCAGAGTGATTTTATCCAAATGAGGAATCCGATTTGATGGCCATCTGCTTTCTTATGAGTGCCTTCGGTTTGGCTATCATGTTACATGAATATCAAAACCCCAATATGCATTCCATTTTAAACACGGAATAACCGTTCCCCAACTGCATATGCTTGGTACTTTTGTGTAGCTTAGTAAATGACCTAACAACCGTGACGATGTACATTTTCCCTCAAAATTTGGTCCATTTACACAGATTGAAGGATGAAAACTTTAAACCAAAAGGTGGTGTATATTCTTTGTTATTGTTTTGGTCAAGGTGATAACATTAAGGAGATGCATGTGTGGGCAGATGTATTGACCTCTCCATTCATAACTGTACATTAGGTTCTCTGCTTGGTTATGTATTTCATCATGCCAAGCAACATTATGTCTGTGTGTATGTCAACCTTCCCACAGCAATGATAACTTTTCGAAGGATGCATTACGCCAATACCCAGGAGTTGCTTGCTTTGCACATCATGTACAGAGTCCAACACAAATGGCTCACTGTGTAGGGTAAATTGATATTGAGGTCTGTTTGCCTTTGCAAGCATCTGATTAATGTTTTGGTTCACAAACAGGGATATTTTTGTTTGAATTTTCATTGCTCGATCTCTGAGAATGAAGCAAAATTTTGGCAAACACATATCTCATCATAATTGTTTGGTTATTTACTACAGAATAGTACCACAAATGATTCTTAAGTGTCGAGACCAGGTGCCTAATGGGGCTTTCGGTGAAAAGTGGGATAGGCTCTTGAGGCCAAATAGGAACAGTGCCCAATCTAGCTTGGACTCCAGCTAGTGCAAATGGAATGAAATGTGTATGTTGTTTCCATCAGTTGATGAACTGAAACATTTCTTTACCAAAGAAAAAACATAACTGAAGAAAGAGATTTAGTGACATAGTAAAGGATTGTTGTCCATTCAGAAAAACAAGGGGGTTGTTCCTCATGGTCAAATATATCACTACAAGGAATTTAAGAACTCTGTACGTATGTAAAGAAAGGATCACCATTTTTATGAAGATTAGTACTTACATTAGTTTGAAATATGTAGTATACTTACTACAGTATGATGATTAATTTAGGCTTAAAAATCCATTGAATCTTAATTCTGTTACTGTGGTATAATCCTTTACAACATGTGGTTTGTCTGGAAAGGTACTTGTCATAAGACAATTATTATTGTTAAATGAAAAATATGCCCAGCAATTCTGTATCTTCATATATGGTCAATGGAACTTTGAGGGGCATATCTCTTCGAGAACAAAATTGGCAAAAAAATACAGAAAAGGCAACACAGTAAATTTGTGATCGTCACTTTGCACTGAAAGCTGATACTAAACTTTTGTTTGTTATAATCTTCTGTTAATTTCCATTCCATTTTTCTTTTTTCTTGCTCTTCTTTAGTTGTGCTTATCGGTGACTCTGGTGTCGGTAAAAGTAACTTATTATCACGGTTCACTAGGAACGAATTCAACTTAGAGAGCAAAAGTACAATTGGGGTGGAATTTGCTACAAGAAGTATACAAGTGGATGGTAAGACAATTAAAGCACAGATATGGGATACAGCAGGACAGGAGAGATACAGAGCCATAACCAGTGCGTGAGTATTCACAAAATAGGTCTTGAGAGCAAAGAACATATAAGCCTCGAAGAAATTTATAGGATTGTGTTAGTCGTTATAGTAACGATTCATGAAATGTCTAGAAACCTCTTTGCCAGAAGGATCCAAATTTCTTTTGTAGTTTAGACTTCATTAATCTTGGTCTTGAAAGATACTGCAGTTCTGGTGTTTACCTGCAAGTAACAAGCTATTGCCATAAGATGTGAAATGCTATTGGTTTGGGTTGGGGGTGGGGGGGGGGTGAGAACAGGAAGGGAAACTGTATTTATTCCTTTCAAGATATGAAGGTAATATACAGTATTTCTTGGATTGAGTATTTGGTGTACATATGAATAATTGGAACAGTTAACTAATGTGTACAGATTTACTGTCGTGAACTGTGATATTGGTTTCAAGTTCATCAAATTACCTAAATATTAGTTTTGGTATCAAAAGAGATTTTAATACTGATCTGTTCAGATCTGGCAGCTTTCTAGTCTTCCTCCAAAGAATTGCTTTTCTCCTTTCCTTAAATTCTAGCACTTGAATAGAATTCAGATTAGAAGAACATGTAATTCATTCCAAGGTTGGGGAGGTGTTTGGAGCAAGATGTTTGTAGCACAAGAGTAGACTTGTTCCAACAGTCCAGTTAAGAATACGTCCTACGTGACAACTTTGCTTCGCAAAGGTTACACAGACTGTACTAAGTACTAAAACTCTCTGGGAAAGACAAGAAACTTGTAGATGCATTTCACAAGCAAAAGTTTGTTAAAAACACAGTTTGATATAGATTTAATTTTAAATAAAAACCTGAAAAAAGAAATGTGTATAATTCATTTCAGCACCAGAGTCAGCTTCAACCTGCCCAAGGCTGACTACAAGCAAGCATCAGGTTTCCAAGCAGCTCTTATAACTTGAAAAGCAGTGCACACAAATCCAGCAAATTTATATACATACTTTATATGTATATGTATGCACAGTACCGCCAAGCCAAAACTTGGCTGCTGTCTGTGTCTATTCTCATACCAACAACTGTTCCTATTTGGTGTAGCTTTGCCCTAAGCTTTGAGTACATTTCACCTCTTAATATAGTGTAAGGTTTTGTCAGGAAGCTTATTCTTGACATATAGCAGTTTTGACGACAAACCACAATGCTTTGATACCGTGCTTTGGGTTGAAGTGTTCAAATACCCCTCTTTGGAAATTCGTCTATAGGAATAATGTATGCCAGGTTGTTTTGTTACTTCTGGATACCTTCAGATATACTGTATGTGTATGCTACAGTATCATCACATCATAATAATAATGACAAGTGCAACAGTTTTCTGGGACCATTGAGCTACACCTGCATTAGGTAAACAAACATAAGCACTCTTCATAGTACTTGCGTGTATTGTTGGTATCCAGTAAATTCAGACATGAGTGTATAGAGATATTTGAGTTATATTGCAGCCAGTCGACAGTACTCCCAATGCAGAGCTCTTCCTCTTTCTTTGCATGCTAAAGGTCAAGATCATTATTACACATTTGCTAGCATATAGCATATGTTTGAAACTTTGAATTCTGTCTCCCCCCCACAACAGGTACTACCGTGGTGCAGTTGGGGCCCTGTTAGTCTACGACATTGCAAAGCATCTTACATATGAAAATGTGGCCAGATGGTTGAAAGAACTACGAGACCATGCAGACAACAACATTGTCATCATGTTAGTTGGCAATAAAAACGACCTACGGCATCTAAGGGCCGTACCAACAGATGAGGCCAAAGCTTTCGCTGGTAGGTCGCAATACATTGTAATGTAGGACGAAACGTTCCCGTGGCATTAGGTTTCATCTTGAAATTGTGAAGGGTTTAACTAATTGTTGCTTTGATCAGACTAAAAAGAATCTTAAGGTGTATTGTACAGGTAGGGTTTTCTGAGATATCATTCGAATAAGGAGTCTTTCTTAAGAAGTCTGTTATATTGTTGTGGCAATTAACATAGTTCGATATTTAAAAGACTGAACAGTACATGGTGATATGTGATTCCATATTAATTTGAAAAGATGAAAACAGCAGTACACTGTTGTGAGCTTGCTAATTTTTAAACCATTTTACATAGCTGGGTCAATCCATGCCAAATC
>KN891602.1:0-30170 GCA_000934455.1 Apostichopus parvimensis
AAACTCTTGAGTGTAATAAGTATGTTAGTCCTATGGGAATTGATCACTTTATAGTAATTTTTATTCTCATGATGTCTTCATGTAACAACCAGTTTCACATACAATTAGTGCATGCAATGTAACCTATCCACCTATCCCTCTGGCCTCCTTCCCCTCCCACAGTTTCACCCACACACTTACACATCTTCCTCTCCATCTTACAACATCGGTCAATAGTTTTACATGAGGCAGTAGTCATCTCCTTTCCGGTGAAAAAATTTACATTTTAGACAAAGTCTGATAAATGATTCTCTCTCAACTAAAAGCAATTAATCATGTTGCACCCACATTTGAATTTTTTTTTTAAATGAAATGTTGTAAGTGAACTTGGCAGATGCTTCAGAACAAGGTTATTTCTGACTTGGATTCGCTTCTTCAGTTTCAGTTTCCTTTATTCCAGTATAAATAGCATAAAATACAATATATAAATAGGAGAGTATAAAAAGTTATGATACAAAAATTCCAATAAAAAGGAAAGCGATTAAAGACATTTAAAAGGTAAATAACACAATCAACAGTTTTGAAAATTCAGTGTTGTCAGGTTCAGTGTGATCCTACTGTAGATCTTGCACTATGGATTATTACTTGTAATACAATATGAAAAGTACATTCCTGCAAGTTATGTCTGTTACTTACATTATTTTGCCATTCAGAATGTAATTCCACAACTTTCTCTTTAACATTCATTGCTTTAACATTCACTATCGATTCCTGTTATTTGCAAAGTTCTACTGGAGTTGAAGTCACTGTACTCTTAAAGTGCCAGCAAGTTAGATTTTATTGCATAGTGAAATTGAATTAGCCAAATGGTCCGTCCAATCTCTTTCTTTTCAGTTTCTCTGTTGATGACTTCAGTTGTAGATTAAACAATTGGATACAACGTGTTACATCCCTCTTTACTTGCCACGTTTTCTCCACCCTTTTTTCACCCTTTTTTTACCCTTTTTTTCCCTTTTTCAAGTGCAAATTCCCTCTAAGTAAATTTGGAATTTAAGAGAACACTTGAGGATAATGTATCCTGTCATGATAACCATTTACTGTAACAACAAAATATGAAGAGGTATTGAGTTCTGTTGGAACATATGTGGTAGCAGTTGATAACTCAACTATTTGCAAGACCAGCATCTCATTTCAGAGAAAATTATCGACTTTGGTAAACTTGTGTAACAAGACGTAGTAATTAAGAGAATATAATAACTGGAAATGAAATAGATATCCATAATTCAAACCTTTTCTGCTACTCATTTGGCAAATGTACTGATACCGAGCAAGAATTCGCAATTTGTAGTTCTGTGAATAGTCAACAAAATATGTTTTAAAGTATTTCATTTGTTTTTTCTTTTCCCAATGTGCAGAAAAACAAGTGGAACTGGTTCTACCTTCTGGATAAGTTCCTTCCATCTTTAATAGAATCTTATTCAAGGCAAACCAAGGAGACTTTGATGTCCAAATTGGCAGAAGAAAATGTGACATGGCTTCAGAATCATCATTTGAATGCAACACGCTTTGTGTTTGGTAAAGTAGTTTTTTGTTGTTAATTTTTTTATTTGTTTTATGTTAATATTTGATCAATTCAGTGAATATTGCCCAGTCAGTAGTCATTCATGTCTTACTGCTAAATGCAGTATATGTCTAATCAGTGTAGCATCCTGTCAGTAATATTTCATGTCTTACTGCTACATGCAGTGTGTGATAAATCAATGTAGTGTCATGTCAGTAATACTTCATGTCTAACTGCTAAATGCAGTGTCTGATAAATAAATATAATGTCCTGTCAGTAATATTTCATGTCTTACTACTAAATGCAGTGTCTGGCAAATCAATGTTATATCCTGTCAGTAACATTTCATATCTTACTGCCAATAGGTAGTGTCTGGATAAATCAATGCAAATCAACCCAATCCTCCAACTTTATATGTCATTTTCTGATTTTGCAATTTTTCTAATTCTTCTTACAGATGGCAGGGGGAAAGATCTGTTTAAAGGGTTTGAGACTTGCCATGTCACAGAGGTATATTGATGTGCTAGGATTTTATTCTATATTATTTATTTTCTTGAGTGAGGTTTCTTCTTTGAGTGCTTGCTCTTTTAGCATTACGTTTGTTTTACAAACTCTTCCAGTACACCTTTGGCAAAGATCTCCTAACAGTAGAAAAATAAAGCTCTTTAAATTTTATACATGAACCTAATCAGCGTATTGTATGCAGATAGACTGATAGATAGTAAACACAGACTCTATACATGATTTTGAGCTACTAAGCTTTTTTTGTACTAACTCTATGAAAAGCAACACTGTTTTTTTTTTTCTCTTACCTACCTGAATGCACCAATTGACATTCCATGCTAACCCTTCAATATTTATTTTTTTATTTTTCAGAGCACAATGTTCCTGGTCTCCTCCATGGGTCTCCTCACCCCCCTGGAACCACTCTGGTTGGAATTACCCCTCAGATACTTTAAATCTGTTCTTGTTAATGTCAGCAGAGAATGTCTTCAGCATCTTGTCAGCCATCTCCATAAGGTTTGTATTAAACATTGCCTGAAGAATACCAGTCTTCGAAAAAATAGTACTGTCCCCTAATAAACTTTGGTGTAAATGAGATTATCAAGCAATGTATGGACACATTTATACAATATTTCAAATCCTTCCTGGACACCAGAATCTCTTTGCCAGATTCAAGTTGAAGATTTGCATTGTTTCTGAGCAAAAATGTTCTGAGGATTTGGTATATCTGGTTTGTGAGATGACAAAGTAGGATATGGTTTGTTCCTTTAATTTTTCAAACATGTTCAAGCTGTTGAAGTGTAACATCTCTTCCCTTGGTTGCACAGCAGTGTTATGCTGTTGGGGGGGGGGTGCCTCCACCTCTCTCAGTATTTGAGAAATTGTTCAGATGCTCTCGTCCATTGATGGGTACGTTAACTAGTCGCCTGCATCTTAATTAGCTGAACACTCATTAAACAGAGAAGGCTTGATACAGACTCGTGTTCCTTCACAATCATGCATGGATATGGTTTCACAGAGTTCGAAAATTCAGCTACACTGAACAAAATGAAATGCAAATTGCAAGAAATGTTCCAAGTCAGGGATTTAATAAAGAACTTACGGTGAATAAGATTATCAACCAGACAGAAAGTTAGTTTACATGGGTGAAAATATAAGCAATGAACTGCCAACAGTCCCCTGTAGTCCAGAAGTACTCTGATTTTCACCTCATATATACTGTGTTGTGACTAAAAGTTAGTTGACATGTTTGAAAATGGAATCAAGAAACAGCCAAGTCCATCCTGTTGTAGTCCAGAATTGCCCAGATTTTCACCTCATAGAAACTGTGTTGTGACTAAAAAGATTTCAGACAGGAGGACAACAATAAGTTTGGGCCAATCATTTGATTAAATGTGTAATATCAGGCTTGTCACCAAAATATGTTTTAGAAAGATCAAAATTATGACCTTAGGCAACAAACTTTGAGAAACCTCGCTGTACTATATGCTAGTTTGACAATCCTTAACCTCTGAAAGTACTTTTGAAGGTACAAGTAAAGATGTCGGCTGCTTTAGTTGGTTTTACTGTAGTTACTTAATACAAACTGAAAATTAAAATTTCAGAGCACAAAAGAGAAGGTAACTTGGAGGAACTAAACTGTAACCTGATATTAAAGTAATGCTGTATTTCTTGATTTGAATCCCCCTTTAGAAACTGGAAGAGTTTATAAGGCAGAGTGCATCGTCTGATGTAGCCATCAGTGTGAAGGAGTTGTATGTGCTGTTAGCTTCAGCAGCGTCAGTGGTTCTGTGGTTAAGAGGCTCAGAGTGGCTACGCGCAGACGATGAATCAAGGTAACTTGACAAATCAGACGCTATAGCTCCAACAAAATGCCATTTTTTTTTATTCAACATCTGGAAAATGAGATGTTGTCCTTTTCTTCTCGCAGGTGTTAGTTTTTTGATAGCATTCACATGTTTGATTTTATACCATTTGCAGAATGGAGTAAAGCATGACATGTGTTATGTCCAGAGTTTGGTGTAGCAGATTTCTCCAATAAGGAATTAAGGGCATCTTTGAGCTTGAGGCATTATTTCATGTGATGATGTAAAAGGCATTTCCATTTCAAAATTGTCTTCAATTATGTTGTGCATCAGTAGGAGAAAGCAGCACCCAAATGGCATATTTTGTTACAAAGATGCCACTTTTGGTCTTGTGACATTTTATGAGAATCAGAGGCAAACAGCAGAGTGAAATTGCATCAGTACAATAGCCTTGATTTGTTGTTACTACATTCCATTTTGATCAGCTAAAATAGAAAGTCACAAATTCTCACAGAAATGTGTGTGCATGAAGCATATACCTGCAAACTACAAAACTTCATTGCAAACTTCAGAGTTCATTGAATACCAATTGCAGACAAGCATTTAGCTGATTTCAATTTTAAGACATGTTACTGAGATTTTTTTTTAAATGTATTTTCAGTGTTTAACAGAGGTTAGAAGCGGGACAATATTAAATGGAAGTATGAAACATGTTCCTAGTTTGTAATTATCACCAAGTCTATGCAGAAACAGCAATCAGTACTGTTTTGCGTAGTCATTGAAATGTGACGAAACTGATTGCCACTTTTATGATTTAATCTATTTCCTTCTCTAAATTACAGACAACATTTTGCTGCCATGGAAACCCAGTTTGAAGAGTTACAGTCTGCGTTATCACAGCAAATTAAAGAGTCCCACAATCATTCAATCCAGTTTGTGGTTCTACAAGATTCAGAAAGCCACCACTGGCAGGATCCAAAGGCATTCTTTGAGGTACGATTTACAATTAATAACCCCCATTTATATCAACTGATGTCCCCCCTTTCTTCCGTCCCTCTGCCCGTCTCCCACCTCTGCCATAATTATAGCAGGTAAAGTTGGCTTCTATTTTTCTACCCATCCTCATACTTACATTCTAACATAGTGAGTCCATACTCATTATTTACCTTCTAACATAGTGAGTCTATACTCAGTACTTACATTCTAACGTAGTGAGTCCATATTCATAGTTATATTCTAACATAGTGAGTCCATACTCAGTACTTACATTCTAACATAGTGAGTCCATACTCAGTACTTATATTCTAACACAGTGATTCCATACTCATACTTACTTACATTCTAACATAGTGAGTCCATACTCAGTACTTACATTCTAACATAGTGAGTCCATACTCATACTTACTTACATCCTAGCATAGTGAGTCCATACTCAGTTATATTCTAACATAATGAGTCCATACTCAGTTATATTCTAACATAGTGAGTCCATACTCATAGTTATATTCTAACATAGTGAGTCCATACTCATACTTACTTTCATTCTAACATAGTGAGTCCATACTCATAGTTATATTCTAACATAGTGAGTCCATACTCATAGTTATATTCTAACATAGTGAGTCCGTACTCATACTATCATTCTTACATAGTGAGTCCATACTCATACTTATATTCTGACATAGTGAGTCCATACTCATACATTTCCTAATGCATGGATAATTGCCTGTACTCTGATGAGCATTTTGAAACTCTAGCATTAGATAGTAGGGCAATATTAAGTATTTGTACTTGCATATAGAGCCTTGCGCTCGTACTCAAAGGAAAACTATTCTTGTACTGGCATGCATGTCAGGCAATAGGTATGGTCAAACCGTTGCCAATCAAAACAAAACTCTGAAAGCTGAATTATGCCAAATTATTTCCTTTGGGATCATTCTTACCTATCATCGTAAGGAGATATTCGATATAATACTTGATCAGTCAGAGCACTGTGAGATGAGGTCTTCTCACTCTTTGCTTTTCTCCCAGGATGAAAGATGTTCCTTTTCAGTCCAGATGTGGAATCTTCATGTTGAGAAGCTGAGATGTGAACTGTGGGCATGGTGTCCCCCAATCCAAGCCAAGGATATCTTTGGATGTGTCCTAGGACAGTCAGTCCAGTTTCTCTCTTCAAGATACAGCAGGGCTAAACCTTCTTACAAGAGAACCAAGCAATTCAGGTGCAGTTATTTATTTATTTATTATTTAATTAAATTTTTTCATTGAAAGTTTTGTTTGTCAAGGTACTTAAATATTTAATTTCATGTGGGTTATGAGATAACTGATAACAAGAAAAAGTACAAATTTGAAAGCTAGAAAAAGAATAATTTTTACATGTTGATATTTTCTTGATTTGATTTTCAGATGTGACATTCTTCTCATCCTCTCGTCTACCCTGGAGCACCTCTTTGCTGCTGCTGATACCATCGAGAAGGTCCTACCAATGTTTCCATCCATTCAGACGCACCCCATGAGTCAAGTACACTGTCCATGTACTAATCTGTTGTCTCCCCTAGCAGTGGTGACTTCACCGCTCCCGGAACTCTATAAGATCTTCAAGAAGGGTTACGGCCAGAGGCAGAGATTCAGAGAAGAGAAACACCCGGACCCTTCATGGATGGGTTGGATCTGGCCAGAACTCTTTGAGAGATTCCAAAGGTATTTCTCTTGTTTTTTTCTTGATCTAAAATTGTTTGACAATTCACATTGTAGTTACATAATATTCCAGCATCTTAGACGAGTGTAAGTGAGTCAATCTTCAATCTTCAAATTTTATAATTTACTTTTGCAATTAATGAAATACTTGAAGCTTATGACTGTATTTCATTCATGCAAGTCTCACCCTGGAGACCAGGCTTCTCACAAAATGCACTACATTTGAGTATAAATACTGGTATCGTTCTTTTCAAGTGTTGTGATTTCTATTAAATCCAAATATTATCGTATTAGCCTAGTCCTCCGAAAATAGTAATAACTACTCCTTCAACTTTTAGTCTGCCGAAAAATAACAGTGGTCTCGCCAAACCAAATTGGTCTGTGAAAGTGGTTCATTGGGTTTGAGACCGGTCTGCCAAAGTTCAAGTGTTCAAAGTTTGACTGTTGGGTGGTCCACAAATTTTTGGGCTAGGCACTGGGCCCATGGGGCCAGGTTGAGTAAGGTTGATTAACTCTAAAGAAGAGGATAAGATTGTCACATCAGTCAACACAGTGGATTAGAAGAAACTTTGTAGATGATAGGTTTATTTTCGACTTAACGTTAATTTTTTTGCCTCATCATAGTTTGTCCGAGATGCCCGATTCTTCTGCGGTTTTTCTGATTGTGAAGCTCTTAAATGCACAGCAATGTTACAACTACCCATTACTGCTGCAGGTTAGTATCTTCTTATCTTATTGATGATTGTATAACCAACTTCTATCTTTGCTTACCTGATTTTATTCTGCTAGTAGCTCAGGGAGTCCAGAAAGGTGAAAAGATTAATTACAATGAAACAGATTTCTGTTGCGTTTTATAGTTTGCAGTGTGTAAGCTATCTCGCCTGCTCCAGCTTTGTAATCAGTAGCAAAGTACTAGTAGTATAGTACTGGCTGTCAATAAGCATCCTTTGCACAAATCTAGCCTGTGAAAGATTTTAATCTTTGTCCATGGAAAAAATTGGGTCCACAATCTAACATATATCTGTGAAGCTTTCATTTTCCTATAACTAACCTGGGCATTTTGGTCAATCAACTGTGTCTAATGGTAAGTGAATATGTGGATTTAATTTACACTACAGCCTTATTCCTCACAACTGCTACATTTGTTTGTGTTTCTAAGTGACAGGAACTTGTTTGTATGTGACAGGACTGACCAACTGTTTTAAGAAAAACTCAAGATTCCTGTAAACATTTAATGGTATATTTGGTGAAGATGTAACCATTAAACGATGGCAAAACTAATCTGCTATATAGGAATAATTAACTTTTTAAATGAATCCTCATATGATATTAAGTTGTAAGTTACTAAACCTTGGGCTTGCTCCACAGGTATTGGCAGCTACTCCCCTTTGTTATAATTCAATCCCCCCCCCCTTCCCCGGCAATTAATATTTCTGTTTTTGTTATAAATTCTATGAATACTTAATTGCTTTAATAGTCATCTCATTTTACCTTCCAGGCATTACTGATGAGAAATAGCCTTCTGTCATGCTTACTTGCGAGGGAAGTCGGTAAGTTTTCACTGGTCTGTAAGTATGTTACTGTGCATTCATTAGCCATACTGTAGCACAAGTCTGTGAGTATCCTACTGTGTGTTCATTAGCCATACTGTAGCACAAGTCTGTGAGTATCCTACTGTGTGTTCATTAGCCATACTGTAGCACTGGTCTGTGAGTATCCTACTGTGTGTTCATTAGCCATACTGTAGCACTGGTCTGTGAGTATCCTACTGTGTGTTCATTAGCCACACTGTAGCAGCAATGAGTTCACAGTGTTGGCCTCCATTATTGTTAATAATGGTTGATTCTACTACATCATACTCTGAGAAATCAAACATTCCTGTAATATTAGTCATACCTGTGGCTCTTTGTCTGCACATTGGACATTGGGCTGGTCCTCCCACTCCATCTCTCTACAGGTCTGTAATGGACTGCATTTGTCCTTCTCTGTCACGGCTTGAAAGTTGCGAACATGCTTTGATAATGTGACCAGAAAACAACTAGAGTATCAATTTATAGTTTCTTTGTTTGTTTTTAATAGTGAAAAGCAAATGGTGCCCCAATTGCAAAGTAAATGATGAAATAACCCCAGAAGAACTTAGACTTTTCAAACTATCATTTATTTCTGTTCTGTCACAATGGTTTTACATTTTTGATGAAATATGATCAATACCACTAATTTGATACTTGTTTGCTTATTTCTCAGGTAATACAAAAGATGCAGTTGTGAAGTATGCGTATGACAACAATCAAGCCAAGTTTGAAGAATTTACGGATTACCAACAGAATCTTATCGTCAATTTGGGGAAGCTTCTTTCAGTTTGCTCGGACTTTCCAAAATCTCTGAGCAGCTTCCTGCTGGCCTTGGTGGAAAGGTAAGTTCCTCTTTTGCCTTGTGTTTTAAATTTTATTCCTGCATCAACTTATTTTATTTCTTGAGTTAATACAAAGGATAGGGAGGGGGGGGGGGCACTGGTGGTTTGAAAACGTCAAATCTTGTGATAAGATAAAAGGTAATAGTTTGCATTCTAGAAAAGATAATCGAAGTGATGAAAGAGGGTTCATTTTTTCTTCAAACTTATTTGTGTTCTTTTCAAGTCTCCATTTTTGGGTTCATAAATTGATTACATTTGCTAAAACCTTTGCACCAGTGAACCTTTAATTAGCATAATTAGCAATCAAGTAAGTGAAATTAATCAAAGTTTCAAACTACAAGAAACTTGATCAAAGTACAAAAAACTAAAACGATTTTCGAATTGTCAAACCAGATGTATTGATGCACACTCCTGAAGTATCAAGAAAACATTTAAGCATTAACATAGGCTACCAGTCTGTTTATTTAATATCAGCAGCATCCCAAGTGGATGGTTTCTTTTTTTCTGTGGGTGTGGGGAGGGGGGGGGGATAGAGTCTCAGAATTGACAAATGCCAATGATCCTTTTGACTAACCCTTTGATATTCATTAGTATATTTGCTTGTTCATTTGAACTTTTTGGGGGGAATTTTTTGTAACTTCCAAAGGATATTCTTTGCCCTCGCATGATTGTGTCGAGGGTTTCATTGTATGAAATATCTGATTTTCTCTATTTTTCTAATTTAATTTTTAATGTAGGGAGTACAACTTTTCTGGTGGTAAAGTACAGGAGCCATTGCATTTGAATGACGCTCCTCTATGGATGAAGTGCATTCTGGGACTGCTACAACCATCATTTGTGAGGTGAGAACCTTATTTCTCAATGTGCAAGAAACATTTGGATGATTGAGCAAAGTTAATACGAACGAGGAAAGAAATGTTTGAACAGACAAATAGATGGACAGACAGACAGGTGAAGGGACAGAGGAATGTAGTATAAAATTGATAAATGTTCATATAAATAACCATTTGATATCTTCACTCAAAGGATAGTAATACAGAAGGTGCAGATATTCATCCCAACCCTTCAAGTTGGGACCTTTGACACTCTTCTTTGTAAGAGTATGCTACCAGTGAATTAAGTGTCACCTCAAGATACTGAAAGTACTAAATCAATGTTGGTCACAAAGCACACCCACCCATCCCACCCCCCTTCAACCAGGTCACACTTATACCCCTGCTTGCTATGAGTATCACTACTATGTTGTTATAATGTTATTTATACATTTGTATCAAATATCGATTCAGTGTCTATAAACGTTTATGAATGTTGGTCACATTGACTCTTATAACTAACCCCCCCCCACCACACCCATTCCACCCTCCTTCAACCAAGTCACACTTAAGCCACTGCTCAAAAGCTGTAGGTTTCCTTAAATAAATGCCATGAATATCACTATACTTTTTTATGGTATTTATACATTTGTATCAAATGTCCATTCAGGGTCTATTGAAGAATCAGTTGTTGATGATTTTAGTTTGACATATTTGTTTTAGATGTTTGGAAGAAGCTGCCAGTCAACTGCAGTTAGATGGAGCACCTTCGAATAATCCACCGGGATTTCTTGAGAATCTGAGACAGTTACCCTGCGGCTGCAGAATCAGAAGCAAAGGGCAAATGCTGATGAAGAAAGGTAAACAACTTGACAATCAAGATCAAAATCTTCATCTAAATCAATCTTAAGATCAAAATCAAGATCAAAATGTTCTTTAACTAAAAATTATAATAATAATAATATTAATATCCCTAGAAATATAAGCAGCTTTTTTTCTGCATTGGTTTGACAAGTTTACCAGGCCCTACCAAGTAGTACAAAACATAAGATTACAGTTGTTAAATCTACCACATTCTGTTAGATTTAATCACCAATAAATAGATTTATTCACTGGTGTTGAACCAGTAATCAATCAATTTTATGAAATTCCCAACATTTCATCACCCAGACTTAATATATCGTTTATAATCACATGCAAATTGGGTAACTTGAAAATTTTGCATACAAATAAACTAATGTACAGCGATTGTTTTGATTATTATTACTTTTAAACTAGAATTGGAAATTAGGTCAAACTCTACTCAAAAAGTTGCTATTAAAGCAGAACATTTTGCATATGTGGTAATTTGAAATGCTGCTACTCTGACATGCTGTACACACCATTCAGAAAAAATAAATGCCCCTGCCCCCCCCCCCCCCCCGGCCACATGGTCATAGTATGGCTACTGTTCCAGTCTACAGTGTAACTCTTAAAAGTTAATAATGCTGCTGTTGTTGTTGTCATAACTGTTTTCCATTGTGAGCTGTTCGACTAAGTCAGTGGTTCTCAAAGTGGTCCCTGCCACCCCCTGGGGGGCGTTGGGAAGTCTCAGGGGGCGCTATAGGGTACACAGGGAGTAGGGGGCGTTGGCACTGATTTGGGGGTCCCTGGCAATTACAACACATCACTGCAGCGATCTGGCCTTGACATAACTGGGAGAGGCTATCTGCCTCTCTTCCTCACTAAGATGGAACCAGACATTCATAATCTCGCAGCGTTACACCAAGCTTACACTTCACACTGACTGAACTACATTTGGGCTCTCAATACCAGTTTCACAGTATGCCTGCCTTCCGCAGGTTTTTGTTGTTCTTGCAAACAGAAAAAGGTTAACTGAGAAAAAAATAAATATTGTTGAGAGAAATTCATCATCTTGTAGGGAATGAAGGCTATTTTTAATTCCTTTATGCATATCTTTGGACAATCTGATTGCTCGCTTGAGCGACCAACTATGAACTTTAGGTCGAGGGGAGGGGGTAGGGGGCATTGGGACAGTTCAAGATGGTCGAAGGGGGCGGTCGTCTAAAAAAGTTTGAGAACCACTGGAGTTGTGAGCCCGGCAAGTTTTAAAAGGAATGTCTTTGTACATGAATATTTGATAGAATGAAACAAACTGTAGAAATTAATAACTATTTACAAAAGTCTTGAAGCATTGCGGACAGAATTCTCTGTTAAACCTATTTGTAGAAAGTTGTCATTCCAGTTATTATGTGATCTTTCTTAGTTTACTACTGCTGTTATCATGTCTTGTTTAACTATTATCAAAAGTTGATTTACGGATCAAAGAGGATCCATTGTTGTATTTTTTCTTTCTTTCTTTTTTCCCTTCTCTTTTCTTGTTCAGATGAGGAGGAAGGTCTTCTGGATTCCTGTAGAGCATTTCTTTCTAGTTTGTTGTCAGAAATCTCATCGTTCCCGTTGTCGCTGTGCATGTTCTTTCAGAAATTAGAAAAACTGCTGCCAGCTCAAAACACCAACCTACCTCTCAAATCTGTCGGGTTGAAGGCAAGTTCAATGAAATTGTCCCTGTTTACTTGTTGTTAATGTCACGATTAAAAAATATTGAATAATTATCTAAGATAATTAAAGCTTAAATGTCAAAACATTTGTAATACATCAGTACCAGATTTGTTGGAAAGGTATAGTAACCTTACCTTCGGTAAAATTAATTTGAAAAAAAAGTAAGCAACAAAATTGGATGATTCTATCAGTTTTTTTTTGTTTGTTTCTCAAATGGTCTTTTGTGTAAACTGAACATTGGTTGAGTACGAAACATTATTTCCTGTGTCCCATGTTTGTCCAATAAGAACTATTTGTCCAACAAGAAAACAAAAACAAAAAAAGAAGCAAACGATAAGAAAATAAACCAAGTTTGCACATGCTTCTGTTGAGTTGTTTAAGTGTACCAGCTGCAAACTCATCCTGATGTATCTAGGATATTCTTCAATAATTAATGTATCACTTTACTTAGATTCCGTTTCTATTTTCCTGTAGATAAATGATATTATGATTCTTAATATTATGATCATAGCCACTAGACCCACCTTTTTCTTCTGTTGTGTTTAGACTTTACTTGCATTTTGTTCTTCAACAGATTATCGTTCAGGTTCTGTTAATGTTTCTAAACGATGAGTTGGAGGTTCGAGTCCATCTGAAGGGTGATTTGCCTGATAAACCTCTAAAACAAGTTTGCCAGATCGGTCGTTTGGCATGCATTGCTATCCTTGGACGTAACTTAGGTATGAGTCATGTTCACATATATGCAGATATAGTCATATTTCTAAAGCTGAGAGGGTAAAGCCAACAGCCCATGGCTTTAAAAACTTTAAATCGATTTGTTGCGATTCGTTGGAACTAAAATTACTCTACCAAAGTTCATTCCTCACTAGTTTTCTCTCAAGTATTATTAGACTTGTAACTCTGGATGAGTACTGTTCAAGTATTCGTTTTGCCAAAAAAGGTGCAGTTTGGCTGGTAAATTGATAATTACATTGTCTTGATGAAAATGATGATTTCATTCCAGACTTTTCCCTTCAAATTTGCCTTGGTCAATAGGGACCTTTTAAGGCGATAGTGTTCTTGGCGTAAGTTTAAACATATATTGTGTTTGGAAAGTGACAGAAATTCCCGATGTATCATTGGTTTCCACAACAGATATATTTATATTTATGTTTTGTTTTCTGATTATTGTGGCATGAGGGGTTTACATTACCTCAATGGCATTTCATGCACAATGAAGGTCAAGGTCCTTTACTGATAAGTGCATGACTATTATGAACCTAAGCTCCACCTTCTCCTAATCACGTGGCAAATTTCCTTTAATATCAAATTAATTCCAAAATAATAATATCCAAAAATTTTATATAAAAAAATATCAATAAATAATTAATATCAAAAAATTTACACGTTGGAAATAAGACACAAGCTGGACATTGTTGAGTCATGCTTTTCCTTGATAAATCATTAACATGAGCAAAACTTTACCTGACCCCATCATTCAGTGCCTACTTCTCTCCCCTGCTTTTCAGATAATGTGGATGTCCCGATGGACCTCCTTCAAGAATTTGGTCGACAGCATGGAGAGTGGCTGACGGACACTGTTCATTCAATGACCGAACATTTTCAGAGAAAGTGAGAATAATTCTTTATGCAGTCTACATTAAGATTATGAATATGGAATTCCAAAGTTACATCATGTTCATTTCTTGCAATTGTTATTATTTGTTAAGCGCTACGAGAATTATTTCATAGTTTGTTTGGCGCTATATAAAAATTATGTATTATTATTATTATTATTATGTCATGTGACATCTTTGTCATTTTGGTAGAAAACGTTGTCATCCAAAACTCACAAGAAAGGCAAGAGAGACTTTATCCAACCTGTCAGCTGTTTTTGACCTTTCTCAGTGCTGTATAGTAACTTACAACTAAATTAAGAAGCACAGCTTGACGAGACTTTTTCCAAATTTTTGGTACTTTCGCAAAGATCGAAAAACCTTTACACAATGATGGACACAATGACTGCCTTGAACTTTTGGTTTAAAACTGTGAACCTCTGTGATTTGAAGTTTTATTACAAATTTATCTTACGGTTTTCACAATTTTACAATTCCGATTTATAAAAATTTCCAATCTTCAGAGAGTTATCTCACCAGCAGGATATCTGTTTAGAAGATGCGGCTCTTGCCTTCCAGGAACAATATTTCTTGATGCTTTATCAAAGTGTTTCATCGTACCCAGATGGTAAGTTTAAATGTATCGAAAGTAAATTTGATTTTTAGTCTAACTTTGCGTATATGTTCTTACATTAGGTTCTCTGCTATTTTCATGTGTAACTGTATTGATGAACTTGATATATATTTCACTTTCTTTATTGTTCCCATTGTGTAACTCCATGAAGAATATTAAGTGGCTTGAATATCTATCAATTCTGTCAGATTGTGAATCATAATTTTCCTATTCTTTGCAGTTAAGGGTGGTCTCGGAATGATTTACAGAGCAGTGACCAATAACATTGTGAGTATATTTGTATGTAAATTTTACCGTAAACATGTATGTTTGATCGTTGTATGTGAATGTACGTATGGCAAGGGAAATGTAATTCATGTTATACCAAATATCTTCTCATTTCATAAAGCTGTTGGTTTATATGTTTTGTAATGAAACATTCGCTGTTAAGACAAATGTATGCAACATACTTGGCCACTTTGTTCTAGCATTGCCACAAGAGATGTTTAGAACTTTGAGAAAATCTTTCACTCTTCATCACAAATAAAAACCACTGTAGTCTAATGTCCTACAAGGACCTCGTAGTGAATATTCTTAGGTATAGCAAATTTACATATAAAGCTTTGGAAAACAATACTTTACAGTATCCATGAAGAACAATACATCAGTTCTTGTAAATCAAGACAGTATAGCCAGGAATGTAACTCAACCACAGTTACTGATATTACTGTACAAGATGTAAAAGACTCTCTTGGCTGGACAACATCCAACCTGCTCTACACAGAGAGTAACCATTGTTTTGATATCCAAGTTACCGATGTACGTGAAATCTTTGCTCTAACTGAATCCAATCTGTACAATTACATTTAATATCCTGTTCACTGCACATTTGTATAGCTTTCACTTCGTATATGTGCGCCATGGAATGTTCACGCTACTGGACTTTGATTTGTCTGGTCATGTGCTATATATCTCTGTTCAATTGAACTATAGAAAACATGATTTAGTTATTTTTTCCCTTCCATATTTATAAATTTTTACCCCGTTTTCATTAAGGATTGGCTTCAGTCCGTCATGGAGATTCCTCCAATGCCTGTTCTCAGAACAGCAAATCCATCGATTCCGTCCTTTAAGTTTGATGGAGAAGACGGTGGGCGGAGCGAGCCCTTCAACCCCGTCAACCAAGTCAATAAGATTGGAGACTCTCCGTTCACTTTTGACACCATCTCTGACGTCTCTGTGGACTGGAAAGGTTTACTACAGAGTGAGATTGGACTGACCAAGACAAGTTTTCAGCTGTTATTGTCTCACCGTCACGACATGCAGGACGAGACGTCATTAGAGGAATCCGAGAGGAAAGCTGTCAGAGTTATCCGGGCCAAGTACAACCTGGACCGAGCCGATTTTGTATGAGTATGAGGATAACCGATCATTTAATGTGTTGGAATTTTCTTATATTTTTCTTGATCCAAGTGGGCTTTGGAATAGAAGTTATGTTTTTAAATGAGTAGTGGGAATCATTAGCCCTTCACGAACATTTCCAAACGAGCACTAGGTATTATCTTTTTAATATATTTTATTACTTCATATATACGGTTCTTTTTATTCCGTGACAGATCCCCTCCCTAGGGATTGAACATACTGTATTGATTCTGTATTTATTCTGATTACAAACGATGGAACTACAAAATAGAGATGTTGCAGAAAAAGGTTAGAGGGATATATAAACTGTAGAATATATAGGAAATCCGATGTTTAACATTGTTCATACATATATATATATAGATATAAAATATAAATTTAATATATCAATCTCTGCATTTTAAAATTGTGCGTTACTGACAGTAGATAATATGGTAGTTTTGATTATGATGCTGAAGGCTCAGTAACCTTTGTAATCGTGTTGGCTTGTGGATGTGACAGCCGGCTTGTAAACACGGTACATGGTCACATAATAAAAACATTAATTCTCATGATTATTCATGAATGAGCTTCACTAGAGTGTTATTACAGTGAAAAGCTTGCAAAAACGATATCTCAAGACCAACAAGTTGAATCAATGTCATACTGGGTACGTAGATGCCCCATGATGTGTAGATGTGCCCAATTGTTTGTGGTTCCCATCACATGTATGTTTATGAGTGGGCCAGACTAAAAATTAAATTCTTAAAATGTCAATATCTCTTCAACAGTATTTGTGATTTAGTTCATACTTGGTACGGTGATGTAACTACATAGTAAGTATATGCTCTTTGCAACAACAACTTTGACCTCATTAATATTCATGAGTTGGTGGGGCTTAGTGGGAAATAGTCAAAAACAGCTTGTAAATATGATCTCATCAACCACAAGTTGAATCAATGTCATACTTGGAAGATAGATGCCCCATGATTGAAATTGGTAGAGGTCAAAAGAAGTCAACGAGTGTCAAAGTCTGAAATCCTTTTAATCCTTCATAATAGTTTTTGAAACCACGTAGTGATTCAAGGTACGGATTAAGCATACCATACCCAAGATGAATAAATCCACAATTAGTATTTCTTTAGTAAAACCTATATACTACATCCTATTTTCCCATTGATGTTTAGAGCTGTTTACCTCTTTAGTAATGTCCTGGCTTTGCTATTTCTTTCTATTTAGTATTTGAAGATTTTACAGTAGTTGGAAGGATGAAATTAATTTGATTTTTTTTTATGTTATGCTATTATGCAACAACATGTTTGCATCGTTTCTGTTATATCTTGAATTCAGTCAACTTTTTAACCGTTATTCTGTTATGAGTACTTAGCCTCTGATATTAGCATTGTGTGCACAGTGATGTAAACAGCTTTTCTGTTAAAAGCACAAAGCTTCTGATGTTGGCATTGTGTTCACCTTGATGTAAACAGCTTTTCTGTTATAAGTACATAGCTTCTGATATTGGCATTGTGTGCACAGTGATGTAAACAGCTTTTCTTTTATAAGCACATAGCTTCTGATATTGGCATTGTGTTCACTTCGATGTAAACAGCTTTTCTGTTGCTTTTCTGTTATAACTTAGTACATATCTTCTGATATTGGCATTGTGTTCACCTTGATGTAAACAACTTTTCTGTTATAAGTACATAGCTTCTGATATTGGCATTGTGTGCACCTTGATGTAAACAGCTATTATGTTATAAGTACATAGCTTCTGATGTTGGCATTGTGTTCACCTCGATGTAAACAGCCTTTCTGTTATAAATACCAAGCTTCTGATGTTGGCATTGTGGTCACCTTGATGTAAACAGCTTTTCTGTTATAAGTACATAGCTTCTGATATTGGCATTGTGTTCACCTCTATGTAAACAGCTTTTCTGTTATAAGTACATAGCCTCTGATATTAGCATTGTGTTCACCTCGATGTAAACAGCTTTTCTGGTATAAGTACATAGCTTTTGATATTTGCATTGTGTTCACATTGATGTAAACAGCTTTTTCCTCTTTTTGTTTCAAAATAATGAAATGCAACACTTAAATGCATCAAGTACTTACATAAACGTAGTGAACTTCCAAGAGATCTTTGTAGGGATTAGTTCAAGTTTTCAAAGTTTTCAAATGATGTCTGACATTGTCTTTTCAAAGTGTCAATCTATAGAGATACTTAAAGTAATTCTCAACAACTTTTCATTATGTTTTTAATAAAAATCATCTTAAAATTTATCATCTTATCATCACATAGTATTCATGTGTAGCCTACCTGTTTCCCTTTCTCTCTACGGCGGACAGTTTGGTGTGATAAGTTATAAGGCTACATTTGCATCTGCAGTCATCATATATAGCTTTAAGCATAGAAAGTACCAAACAGAATGTTCTAATCCAGCACAATAATTATGTACTAGACTTAATTAATTACACTTTCCTTTCATAGTTCATGTTTGACTGATTAGAGGCAATGTACATTCAGTCACCTTGTATCTTTCTATATTAGTGTGCAATAGACTCATGATAGTCACTAGAGATTATACTGAAATTTGTAGATGTATTATTTAATAAAAAGTCTATATATTACATTCTTGTTTTTGTCTTTCATAGTCAGTATTTATTCCATCAAACTTCCAATGTTAAGTGATAAAAAAGCCAGGAGCTCTTAAAATCTTGTCTTTTGACTCATCCCATATTGGCAAATTCTGTCAATCATGGCAAACAGGACAAATGAGAATGATCCTTTTAAGTTTGTTATTATAACCATTGCTAGCCATTTGTATACAATATTTAAATTTTATCAGAACATCCTATTTCTTTTTAATTTAGCCTCGCGTTTTTTTTTTTGTTTTTTTTTTCATGCCCAAAAAATAAATGCAGCTACCCATAGTAACACACGCTGAACATCCATTAAGGTACTGTAGCATACACCCATTAAAAGCCCCATTGACTTACACACTAAATCATAAAAGTAATGTGGTCTCAAAGTTTAGATTGAAATTCTCACAAGCTAAACATTACCCATCACTGGATAGCTGACAAGTTGGCCTTTCATGGCATCATCAATTTTCCATACCATGACTGCACAGATTTTTTGCTATCAGAGCCTGAAGTTTTTGCCACTTATAAACAAACCTCTTCAATCAACAATTTTCGTATGCTGCTCCTTGGAGGCCTAAAGGGGTCTAAAATTGCCACAATTGACCCAATTTTTGCACCACATGTACTTCCATTCATGCTCTTCAACATGCAAGCCCCCTAAAGATTGATTGATAACAGGTCAAAAAAGATGTTCTCCTGCTGCTTTTTGGCACTTTTCCTGAGCTAGAAGAACAATCGTTCGGATGGATATAGACTCTAATATGAGTATGCCACCTTGAGTTATAACACGTACAGTAGCATAGCTCTATCTATCATCTAAGTTGCTCAATTTGGACACCAAATGCCAATTGTATGGACGCGACAATCCAGCGGAAGGCCCGGGGATCCAGACAGACCCCAGCGAAGTAGTGGAGTTACTATCTCGTTTGCAGTCGTTTTGCAGAGAAACAAGAAACTCGTTTTTAGCTATTTGGCAAGGTATTTCGTGAATACCAGGTCGCTGTAAAAATATAATGTCGGGTTCAAATCTAATTCCATTCTACCAAGGCCTAATTTTACAACAAATGTACCTGTTACGCGACAATTTGATGGTATTTTAAACTTGTTGTCTTGAGTTGTCGTGAAATGGGCCTGTTGACGCTAATTAGTATGACCGATTAACACCTTCCCCCAGTTTTGCCCAAATTTTTGGCATTTGGATATCTTACTCCCTAAAAATAACCAAAAAGTTATCAACATGATACCACTACTCTCTGGGACCTGAGCTTAGAGGCTCAGAGCATAGCAAACAGCATCAAGAGTCAGTGGATGTATACTTTAGCTTATCGACGAATGTATCAACTTCGGGGTGTGAAAGATCTTGACATCGCAGACATTTTGTCGTCAAATTCTGCTCAATTGTATGTTGCGTAGGCACAGAACAATAAATATTTTGAGATCTTTACAAATCCTTAAGTGCATCAATTATGAGCTCACCATGCTACACTACTAAAATTCATGGGCTAGGCCTACAACAATATGGGCCTAGGCTATATGATGTGCCCCTAATACTATATTTGTTCAGGCTAATGTATGAAACCAACTGTGTAGCTCCTAAACTAGAATCTAATAAATTGAATCTCAGATTATGATAGGAAAATATTGACATTATTTACATCAATTCTAATCAGCATAATAAGGTCAATATTATCCCAACAGTGTGTGCTTGTGTACAGTATCAGCATGTCATAACCAAAACCCAAAAGCAAATGATTGCCTAGACTTTGTTTATAAACGCTGGCAATAAAGCCTTGGCATGTGAAAGTCACAGTGTCGCTTAGAAGTTTCATTATTGTGTAGCAGACAGCTTTCTGTGTTTGTTTTTCTAAAAGTTCCAGACAGCTGCTACTACCTTTCCTCCAGTATTTTTACTTACCTAAGTTGTTTATTCTTAATCTTGCATGCTTCAACTTTGGTACTCCCTTTGTTTCTATTATTCTTCACCTGTATTGATCATATGTACACTTGCTTCCTAAGTATGCATAACTTCCTTTTATATTCTCATTTGCATAAATTCTTGTTATGTAATATACCTTGATTAACAGATAGTTTGCTGAATAAAGATTCATTCTGTTCCTGTACACCAGCCTGCAAACATCTCTTTTCTTTCCTTCAGTACTTACAATATATAAAATTAGTTGGAGTTAACTTGTCCTATTTTCATTTATGGACTTAGTTTCTCTCTAATTGTCTCTAGTCACAAAATACAGATACACATCATACTCATAACTTTTTATTTCAGAATTTTTGGAAACTTCAATCCCAACCATGATGCTCAACCGTTCAGAGTATGTTACCATTGGAAAATACATCCTCTGCAACCTACTGGTTTTGATCCTCCCTGGATCAATCGGACACGAAGTCGGAGTCAATAACCCAGGTCACATGCTTCCCCTCGGGTCCCATAGACCCCCAGAATCTCCAGGCGTTGATATTTTACCGTCAGCTCCACATCCACAGCAATTTTACCAGAACTATGTCCGGGATAGCCGACCTTTCCTTATAAAAGGACATGCCAAGGATATGCCGGCCTTCAAGCTCTGGAATGACAACTATTTAAAGTAAGTCTCAATTTGGATTTCGTCTATAGAGCACTGTTTACAACAATCTATTTTACAAACCATTTTGTTTTTTATTGTGACTGTTTGGATGTAAACCAATTCTTTCAAGGTTGTTTTATACAGGCTGAGATCTTCATATGCTCAATAATGAAAGAAATGTTAGATGAATAAAATGTTAAGGATGTAACAAAATACACAAGTTTAACTAAAGCCCAAAGCTCACATTCCATTGGCTATCCCCATGGTGTAGAGCCCAAAAGTACTTCTTCAGCTGTACTTGAGTTCATACCAATCTTGCACTGCATGCCAGTAAAAACACATTCCATTCCTTTATGATGCACAAAGATTTGGAGGTATTGTTTTATTGTATGCCACCTGGGCAGTATTAGCAGGCTGTCAGATGTAAGGGTGTGACCTAACGGATATTTCGCTAACCGTTTAACCGGATCGCCGCCGGTCCGGTTAACCGTTTAACCGCCGTTTCCCGATCGCGGCTTATTCGACGCACCGTCACTCGAATATTAGTATTAATGAAAATAGGACATTATGAGTACAATAATTAAGGGTTTTTTCCAACAGGTAGCAATTCAGGCAACAAGACGACGATCAATGTATGTTAATTACTAATTAGGCCCAATAATATTGCGAACATTTTGTGTAATAATTGCTGAAAAGAATAACACACATGATCAGTATTCTTGTTCTTCAGAAGTTCAGATCACTGAATTTATATAACTCGGCCTTCGGCAACATCGTAACTTTTGAAAAAAACAATATATTTGTCTATCTATCACAAGATTTTAAACAAAAACTCGCCTAACTTAGCAAACTTACCCACCTTTCCTGCTTACTCATTAAAAGTCATGTTTAGAAAACAAATTACGCACGCAAGTGTTGTGCGATGGGTTTTAAAAATTAAGTTGAAACTGGTTTGAGCAGCCTCCGATTTCAGCGATGTCACATGCCATACAGTACTTTACATTTGATACAAAAGTTACTTCAACAACAGCTTCCCAAAATTTGTGTCGCAATAGGTTAAGTTTTAACCGCACAGCACTGCAGTACCATTCATAATTTGCATATTACTGTACACCAAAATTTACACTCGGCGTCCAGATGGCGGGAAAATGTAACATCATGTTCAATGTGTTGTGTCGTTCCCATGGTGCGATGAACTTGGGCAAGTTCGAATGTCGATGACCTACAGTACTTATGTTCTGTGACCAATGTCAGTGGGATTTAAGTGTGTAAAAACTCGGGTTTTTCCAAGTGTTATATATATAGAAGTTTTACGTAGGCAGCGCGAATTTTGGGGCGGCTCGTTGATTGTGAGGAAGCACTTATCTAAGCATCAATATTTGTGAAAAATATCATAAGGTTTTTCAGATATTCTCTTTGAATGTCCCCTCCATATATCTCTCTTTCTCCGTCCACTCAAAGCTTGACATTTACGCTAATTCTGTTCAGGGAAAAATTATCGTAATTATCGAAATATCACAATAATTTTTGAACTATTTATCGTGACGGTAAAAAGCTAATATCGCCCGCAATACATGCACAGTATAATACCATGTGTGGAAAAAATGGCTGTACACGTGCGGACCTGAGAGAACAAACTGACCTTGTGTTGTTAATGTTATTACGGTACTTTCTAGAAGGACCATTTGCGTCTTTTAGGGTCAACATACTTTCACACGGGATTTCACCATGCCATTGATCGATGTACATGTACGGGTGATATATGTCGCAAATATAAACTGAGAAAACGAATTGACGACACTATCATGAGTTCATGACTATTGGCCTACTAGTATAATTATGTTGAACACATAATTCATGCCTAAAACATCGTTTTTCTGTTTTTTATTGATAGTTTGCAGTACATGACTCAGTTCTTTACATATTTTTAAATAATTTTCATGTTTAAAATGTATTTGAAATTTTTTTAAAATTTTTCCGTTTATACGGTTTGTGATTTTCTAAACGGTTAAACGTTTAAACGGTTAACCGTTTAAACGGTCACACCCTTAGTCAGATGTAACTAGGAGGTGGAGAAACTGTGCTTAAATAGAGTTTAAAGAGATTTCTGCTAGAAGCCTACAGATGAAGGTGAGTTGCCTTCTTGCTAGTGACCATGGTTACTTTGTAAGTTTAACTGTAGTCCTACTTACCGGCTGGAGTTAAATGTACTTTGTTTTTTTTTATTGTGGTGATATATGTTTAAGTTCTCCTATTTGATTTTTTTGTTGGCACCAGATCTAAGTATGGTCACCTCAGTGTAGATGTAGAACAAGGAAAGAAGGAAAACAGATCGAAGAGCCTCTGGTCAATGCCATTGAAAGAATTCCTCAACCAGTACAATGACAGTGACATCTACATGGTAAACAGCCTTCCCAAGGAAATGATGGGTATGCACTTGATCACACTTTGCTTCCTCTTCATAATGTTAGTCAGTTGATGGAGCTCTGTTTTGTTGCAAGTACCGCTCAGACCATATGTCTGAGCTGTACATTGTGTTGCATGAAATTCTGTTGGATGCATTTACTAACAGTGTCTCTGACAGGCATCCAATATATATTTTATGGGATGCCTGTTAACAGTGAAAACCTAGATACTTTAAATGGTGCCAGTGAAATGTTGCAGAGCGACAAATTGCGGTGACATAAGTCAGAGGCTGTTTTTCTACTAACCTGGACACACCCCACTCACTCCCCCCAATTTGCATCCACTGTCTTGTTTCACATCACTAAGACCACATTATAGATTTCAGGAAAAGTTTGATTAATTTTTGGAAAACTAAAAATGGATGGCTAATGGGCTGTGTAACATTATGTTACAAATATCTGTTTTTCATTTGTTTTTTGTTGCAGGTGATGTATGGATCATTAAGAGTTTGCTATGTGGTGGTTTCCTTGACAACCTGATGGATGCAGTTTCCTGGTTCAGTAGTGGTGGTACCAAGTCAGTGTTTCACTTTGATGCTTTAGATAATATTAATTGTCTCATTGATGGAACAAAACAGCTAGTCTTAGTACCAAAGGTAAGAAGTTCTCCATGGCTCACTTTAAGTTTACTCATATTACTGTATGTTGACATGTTTTAGTCTGAAATAGCCATGTGTTTGTTGATTTGAATATCTTGAAGGATTTATTGTTTTGCTGAAATTGTTTGGAATTTAATAGTAGCCTATTTGACCACTTAAAGACCATCATATTAAGTTAGAAACAAATTTGTCGATCAATGATAAAAACAAGTTAGATAGAACCAAATTTGTCAGATAAGAGAGAAAAATTGGAAATAGTTGCCATTTTGTTGGCATTTGACTTTGTGTCAGCCATATTGCTTTCTTAACACTCAGATATTTCTCTGTAAAATCTGTGCTATAAAACCATCGAATGGGATAGGACATAATATAGCTGTGCCTTAAAATCAGGAACAGAAATAGTTATTTTCTTCAATTACTGTTCAAATGCAGAACCATATTTCCTCTATCAATCAAGTTTGACCATAACAAGAAATAAGGAATCTTGGCAAAATTCTTTAAAATCATTGATAAACTTCATTTACTTGAAACTATCTGTAAGCCAAATATTTATGAATTGTAATTGATGATCTAAGCAATAATCTGGCCTTGAGATCTAATTTAAGATCTAATTTGAATCTTCTGTACTTGTCAGCTACTTCTCTTTCTTTATAACAAAGGATTTTAATTGTTTATTTAATTGTGAATTTGATTGTTAATTGTATTTAGTACGCAGGTGAACAAAGGACATAGTTATTGTGTCAGACCTCATTGTCATATAGCAGGGGATTTTATTTAGTCTTGATCATGTTTCAATCATTCTCTGAAGGTCTAGTAAAACATCAATTGCAAAGTTTTATTTTTTACACTTTGTATTTAATAATGAAACTGTGATGAGAGACACAATGCCTGACTTGATAGCATCTTGTTACTTAATGACAGACAATCGTCTTACTCATTATTAAGTGATAACATCGCTGATCAAGATATGACCAGTAATCTTCTCTCTGAGTTTCACTACATCCCATCCATTTTCTATTTGAATAACTAGTGTATTAATTAGTGTGTTCATACTCTGTAGGAACTCTGTGAATTAGGAGTACTATTAATACCATAATTCTTATAGTACTCTGTGAAGTGGTCTCACAGTACTTCTGTAAGAACTCTGTGAAACATCAATACTGTATTTCTTTTCACTTATGGTTATTAATCACTTGATTGAATAGCAATTGCAGCCCAAAGTTGCATATGCAAATTAGCTAGTTCTATGAGAAACATTTTGTGTGTGTGTGTGTTGTGTGTGTGTAGGGTGGCACTATGTTGCTGCTTCAATGTAGGCTTGTATTCACTGACCTGTTATAAATGTTTTAATGGCAATAGAAGCGACTTTGAGCCATCTGTATTCAGTCACTTTGTTGCCCCATGATCCATAATATATTTCAACTACAATTTGGAAGAGTTGTTATCCGAACATGTTCCCAATTTCCCTTTTCAAGGCTTTAGTAATTAGCTGTTCATTCTTCCATTCTTTCTCTATTTCTTTTAGTTTTTGCCAGATGTAAGATGTACATAGTGTATTGAGCCTTTCATATACCATCACTTTTGCCCGACTGATTCCAGTGTCATTCCTAGCCATTTTCCCCCCATAAAGTCATATACAGTTAATGCCCTCACCTTCATCCAGACTGGTTTCAATTTCATACTTAGCTACATTTCTTCTCCATGCAGTCATATGCAGAAGACTTGGACTTTAACCCCGCGGGAAGTTTCAGTAATGTTGATGTTGATCATGTGGACATGGTGAAGTTCCCACAGTTTGCTGACCTACCTTGGTATAGTGTTTCCATGGTAGCGGGCGACTGCTTGTATATCCCCTACAGGTGAGTATTCATCATTAGGGGTGGTGGGTAGGTTATATATTTTAATAGGTGGGAGTTTGGCAATCAAGCGCCCCTCATCATAGGTACCAATTTATGTACAAATAATGTGGAATTATTTTCAAATTAATGTATTAAATACCTGAAATGTTTCACACCCCACCAGATTCATGTTATTATTTTTGAGCAGTTATTTCATGTGTTTCCTTTCTGTCCCACAAAGTGCTGTTGGCTGATAACGTAATGCCAGTTAATCACCATAACCTTCCTCGCTTCTCTGCCTTTTGGGCAATCGAGGGGAATCATGATACACACCTATGATTATCACACAGTCACAGTCTCGATGCAAGGGGGCTGGGTTAAGAGCGGATCAGTCGCGTGGTAGTTTGGTTTATTGTGCCCAGGTTCTCTCCTGGGTGACTTTTCTTAAAAAGTGTGCCAGTTAATCACCATAACCTTTCTGTCCACTTTGTCGACTTTGCTAGGCATTGGAAGCTGTTTCTAATGCAAACGATTAGCCTAGCTCTACATATTTTGCAAAGTACCAGATTTGGTAGGGGCTACTGGAAGGGGTCAAGTTCCGCCGCATCCCACCCCCCCCCACCCCCCTGCAGAGCAGCCACTGCTGATTGCTGATATATTACTCTTGTTCAGGTCATTGATGTATCAAATGGAACATACCTCTACCAAATGGTCCCTTTAGCGAATTCATCATGCCAATATTAATTGATATTGAGAGTATATTGTGCGACACAAGAATGGATAAACTATTTGTGATAAACAGCCCATTGATTTATGCATATATCCTCAGATGGGCCCACCAAGTCCGTTCAGCCGGCAGAAATCTTGCGATTAACATCTGGTTTGCTCATCAACACACCTTTGATGACGAAGATTGTGAACAGAAGGGAGAATTACCAGAGTTTGCTCCTCTCAGTGATTTTGAAGTGACCGAAGCGTACGATGCACAAATGAGGTAAAGCTCTTCTTTGCAATGAGGTTATTTCTCCTTTCAGAATGATTGTGAAGTCGTAACACGCCTGTGTTTCATCATCGCCCTCGTCTTTGTCATCTCGTTAGTCGTCCTTCTTGTTGTAGTCATCGTTGCCTAACTATTTTTGCTCCATCCTCTTCCTGTCCTCATCCTCATCATCTTTGTCATCTTTATTATCCTTCTTCTTTTCTTCACCTTTTTCTTCTTCATTATCTTCTGATTCATCCTATTCATCTTTGTCGCAGATTTTGCCCCCGTTACTCCATCCTCCCCTCCCCCAATACTATCCTCCACCTTATCACCTCTTTGCTTTGCAGGAGGAACGTTGTTTGAAACACAAGAAAAAACAGATTTATGGTACGAGTTAAATACAATCATGAATCAGTTAGTCTTCTACTACTATTTTATCACTCTTCTAGCCTTATCTTGATGCCTTCTCTATCTTTTTCATTCTACCAGAGGGGAGTTGTTACATTTTGCTGATATGAGAGGTGGAGTCTTAAAAGAAAGTGACATACCCGTTGGGATGGATTTTTTTGGTGCCGGTGAGGAAGAACTAAAAGCCGTAAGTAGCTTGTTTGTTTCTTGGATATGCAAAGCTTCATTTCTGATGATATATCTTTGTTTCATGAACCAATTTGTTACATATTGATTATTTCATGAAATGTCAGCCAGATCTCTGCATGTCTGTTAGTATCTCTCTACTCTAGTTTATGCAAATTAAAAATAGTCCCATTTCAGGGTGCAATCCTATTCTTCTTAAGAATTGTTTTCTTGTTAAATGGTTATGGATTCACCTGTTTTTAATAATTAACTGTTAGATATGTCTTCAGTTTCGATTTGTATAAAATGGAGCCAAATTTCAGAAATTAGTATAAACTACCTAGAAAGCAACAAAACAGCTTGACATTTTCAATTCGTGAACATCACATTATAAATGTGAATGGTTTCATGTGAGAATTTTTTTTTTTTTATATAATCCCAGACAAGAAACATATATGAAATTGGACTTGGAGAAGTAAAAATAATATTGAAATATGTAAATCTGGACTCGTTCTTCTTCTACTTCCAGGTATTTAATTTCATGGATATCGATAGAGATGGAACGGTTACCAAAGAAGAAATTCAAGACGTTGACAAAGAGGCCTTTAAAGAGATCTTGGCAGCTTTAGAAGATGCAGATGCAACCGAATTGCAAGGAGAGGAGGAGGAGGAGGCAAATGATATTAATGACATTGATACAAACAGTCAAAAGTCAAAGAAGTCACATCTCGAGACCAATAGATCAGAGCTGTGAAACCTCTTCTGTTTTGTTACTTTCTTATTGGTAACATTTTCTCAGTCTTCTTTCCACAAAAATACTATTCGGTTTCGTAACTTTCTTTGAAAAAAGCTTCTACGGTAAGATTTCTCAAGTTTTATGAATAGTGGCTTTCAAATATTGTCATGGTAGTGAGAGTGCAGTGGGGTAATTTGCTTTGTAGGGGTAGGGGTGATGGGGAAAAGAAGTTGGTACCAAGGAAGGGGGAGAGGGTTAGGCAATACCCATTGGTTCGTCCAGATTTGACAGTACTCAAGAGAGTAGATGTTATTTACTAGTAATTTCTCAATTTGACCTTTTCAGGTTTTGCTCTTTACCTGTATATCACTGATATGGACAAAATGTACGCAAAAAAAAAATGAAGAAAAAAATCCTTTTTAATCAACTGCCAGATTCAGAAATATCTCTTGTATTATGTCTGGCAAAATACAGATGTAAAAGCTTGCCATATAAAACAAGAGATTAATATAAAATAGTCGTAAACTGACTTGAACATTGCGTAACATCTTCCAACAGACAGTAGTGCATGCGTGCCTCTATATAGCTTCCTTTCCTAATAATTTATTATTAAATTAAAACTTGGTGAACATTTCTGGTGTGTGAATTCATTTGGTACCTTTGTATTCAAATGAAGCAGACGATATTTTTGTCACAACTCGCACCCACCCATCCCTCACTTCTTCGTAATCCTTGGATTTATCATAGCATTTACTTGTAGTAGACTTGAATTACCTAATATAGTTTCCCGATTTTCTCCGTCGATTTCATTTTACTTCTTTTTACAAAGTTTCTGATATGTATTAGAGGCCTGCAGTATGACCTAAGGCATCAGTATCCTTGTAACATGGTGACATTGATATACAGTTTTTCCTCAGCCCAGTCATTCATTCCTGCTTACAGGAAACAATCACCAAGTGCCTTGAATGTTGATTCATTTGTTTCTGTATTTTCTGTATTTTTCGCTACTTTCATTAGTCTTCTGTAAATTAAAAAGACTAAACACGTAATGATGTGAAAGTTTCCAACCTTAAATGAACTCCAATTTGGCATAAGAATTATTATACATGCTGTATGACAAGTGCTTCCCTCAGACAATATTTCTTTGACTGCTTTGTTTTGTAGATTATTTTAAGCTTTGCTTTATGTTTTGGATTTATCTGAGAGAATCTGTAAGCCAACTCGTTGCACAATTGCAAAATTATTATCTATACATATAAAACTTTCAAATGGGTTGGAAATGATGCCTGGTTGGAACAACTTTTTGTATACTGCTTACATGTCATACTGCAAAACACTGGAAATGACAGCTTGAATATCTTGTTTCTATGATTAGATGAAGGTTGATACTGTTCGTACTGTTATTAAGTACAATTGCCTTTATATAGTATGGCATAAAGGCTACAGCTAAGAATGACACAAAACATTAGAAATTTGTTCTAATTGTCTGGAAACAGTAATCTGAGTAATAGTATACATATTCATTTATTTATCTTGCTTCATACATTCTCGCATTTGTTACTGTTGGTATAGATGAAAAGGCTAAACGGTCTTTCATATTTGTTACTTTTCTACTAAAATAAATCAGTTCTTATCTTGCCAGCAAACTTTGAGCCATATATTTTATACTGTTATCAATATATAAAAGGTGATGGAAAAGTGAAAATAAAGTATTTTCATTTCTTTTCGATTAAATATCTCGTTTGGTCTCCTTCAATGAAAGAATTCAATGATCATTACCATCTTAATGCCAGGATCATAAGCCCCCCCCCCC
>KN891603.1:6830-26924 GCA_000934455.1 Apostichopus parvimensis
AGAATAAATAGGTGTCATCGACATTTTGTCAGAAAATTACACCAACAAAATGTGACAAATGTCAATAGGTATTTGAGAGCGCAATAAAAAAGTCAGTAATCGCGAATAAGTAAAAAGTGGTAAAGAGCTGAAAAGGGCGCCAGCAGTCCATTTGAGTCCGTCAGGGGGGGCATCCGCCCCCCTCTGACTGTATGGACGCTCCGCCACTGACTTAACCATATATCACAGCATAAAACAGTGTTGGTTTCTTTTATAGTTACATTGGGTTCTGTAGCTTTTCCAAGGTGCAGGTATAAATTTACTTTCTTCCTTTACTAGTGCAAGCCAATGAATGGCTTGTGGTAACTCACAATGAAAGTAACTTCTTGCGATTGAAAAGTTCATGTACTTTATTCTGATTAATTAGCAAAGTTGCAGCCAGAATATGAAATTGATCATGGTTTATATTCATGTGTAGTCTGGGGAATGGTTTGAAATAGCCAAGAGCTGAGGTGAAATAACCCATGGTGCACTCTGAATTAGTCTGAAAGGTCTTGCGTAAAATGAGCTTTGTTTTATGTTACATGTGAGAGTGAAAACTTGTAAGGTGAGAGTGGTTGCATGTACTATATATGTGTATACATCTAGTCACTGATGTGTGCAACAGGTGAGGGGGCAAGCTAGGGGCTATACTCCCTCCAGTAGATGGTTGAGTGATTTTTTGCATTCAAAGGAATAGGCCACTGCTATAAGTGAACCCTTTTTTACAATCTCACACAATGTATTTATTAGCAAATCCTTGTGTTTAGTGTTTCTTATGTAGATCTAATTTATACTCTAAATAAATCTCAGAATGAACCATTTAAAATCTAAATTTTTAGATTTGTTTATCTGGGAGGTCATCCGTGACGTCCCTACCATAACATAGGAGATGGCTACAGTGACCACATGGCAGCATTCCATTTATTATAAAATCCTTCATTGACTATTATGGTCCTCCCAGAAAGATTCAGGTCATTGCCTAAATAAGTCTGGGGAAGTTTGAAGTTTATCATTATTTATTTGCAATTTTGCATTTAGAGCTCCTAATATAAACCTTAATAATAATCTACATAAACCTCAAAATATATTAACATTTGATATTTTTTTTTTTCTGGGGAAGAATTTCGAGACCCCCTTACAGTAGGAGAGGGTTTAAATGACCCCAGTGTAGCCCCACCTCCTTCTCCCCTTTTATGAAATCCTACACCCTTCCCCTCTTCAAAATCATTTGAAATAAACTTATGTTAGCTTATAATGAAAAACTACAGCCAAATTTCAACCACAACATAAATATACACAACATTAACACAAATTTTATAAAGTTAACCAACACTTCCATCAAAGCATTTAAACTGGTGTAAAAATCATACAAATAAATCCCACCAAGCAACTTGAAAGCGTTTCTACTTTCGCAACCGCTCTTTAACAGTGCAAAGAATACCGCTAAATCAGGATGCTGGGCTCCCTTATCTCTTATTCCTTGTCAATAACATAAACCCCCCATCAGTCGGTCAGCAAGTCCACTTACTGCTCTTGAATTGGGCTGTAAAGCACCTACTGTGATCAATTTTGTAAGAGTAAACGAATTAACTCTAAATGCCACCTACTTCCTGTGTCGAGCGAAACACTTGCCATTTCTCAAGTTTCACTATTGTCACTTACCTAGGAAACACCTTTTATAACACACAACTAGGCTAAAAGCTTCAAGTTGTGTCAATATCCCTTTTCTCGGTTACATTTTCTTGTTGCAAATTAAGTCCCGACACCGAGTACTGGTTGGCTATTAAAGGAGCAGCTTGCAGCCAGAAATAAAATAGAACCTGGTGTTATTTTGAATGATGTAAACAAGTCTTTTAAAGCAACATTTACTCAAATCCTTTTTATGAAGTATATCAGAAATCATTTAATATTAAATATTCATAAATCTTATCAATGAATATGCAATAATTGCTAAGTATATATTATATGTTCTCAGATAAGAGTGCCATAACAAAATAATTGACGTAAAAAGTTTTCACCTCCACGTCAATATTAAAGGATGACTTTAGGCATAATTTAAGACTTGACATGTTTATATTCCAAGAGAACTAAGAAAAGTTGAGGTGCTTTTAATGTGTCTAAAATTATTAATTTCAAGATATTTACCTTTGAAGCATGCTAAATCTCTGGAATTCTCCAAATTTGCAATTGTATCGTAAGGAAATAACTTGAGGCCATATTTAAGACTTATGTTTTCCCATTGAGTTTTGTGTTGCATATGAAGAACTGACATTTATAAACGGTGTGTTTCTTAGACTATGTAGTCCAGTCATTTTAAGTGATGAACATCATTCAAAAATTAAAGTGGTATAGAAAAACAACATTGACTGATAGCGGTGCACTTCTAAGGTTTACAACATTCCAAACTTTTGTTTCTTATTTCTTTTTCATTATGTGAAAAGTACTGTACATAGGTATGCCTAATGTCATCAATTAAATAACCAAAGAGGGTACTAAAATAAAAGAATTTACAGGGAAACAAATGGTGTATTATCAAAACATACTCAACAGAACCAGAATATCATAGAAAACTTTCCCCTTGGGCTTGCCATTCACCCCTTCCCCACCCTTGAATTCCCTCTCTCCCTTCCTCTTTCAAATATGCTTTAATTTTTTTTTGATAAACTTTCTTTAATACTAACAATACAATTACATAGACTGTTTTTGTTTTCTTATCCCATTATACCCATCCCTGATCAACACCCTTCCCCATTTTCTGTCTCCCACCCCTTTCCCACTACTTTCCTCACCCATATTTCTAGTAATACCATGGCAGAATGGCCAGTAAACTGGAGCATTTGAAAAGACTAATCATAAATTGAATCTTGTTAAATATTCTCTCCACAGTCAAACTCGCTGCTAGCATTCCACATGCATACATACTGTAGCTGTTCGGGAAATGCCACGGAGCTTCCATATTGTTTAGATCTCCCTCATTTTACAAACACTAGGCTACAGGCAGAATGTGGCAATAAAACAATCGCTCATAGAAATGACGGTATCCTTTGAAATGAAAGTGCCATGAACTCTTTGAATTCCACAGAAGAATCCAGCAAAAGTGTAATAACATTTTCAAATGTCTGCTTAAGTAAAATGCCAGTCTGACTACTTGTAGTTCTAATCAGGATAAGGGGGGGGGGGGGGGGGGTATAAGGTTGTATACGTGTACAATTGTCTCCATTTAGAACAAGATCACCGTGAATACTCAGCTTTTCATATTTCCAAAATTAATAACAACGTACGGCAGCAATATCTTAACAACAGTGTACTACACAAACGCAGAGCAACCAAAGTATTGATAAGAATTGCACCCATTACATTTGTAAGCAAGAGTTTTGATTTGGCATTGATAGATCTGCAGTTTCCAGTAATTTCACAAAATTCTTTCATCTATTATCATTATATGTAGGAATACTATCAGATATGAGCTTGCCCAGCTTAAGGCTCGCCATTCCCTCATCCCCTCATACCCTACTCTCTCCCCTCCTCCATCTCATTGCTATCAATATTTCCTTTAAATTATACCACTGTTTATTTTCTACCCATTTCCCGCTCTCCGGGTAACATATTTTAAGCAAACCAACATATGTTACTACTTTCACTACTGTCACATTTTGTAATTTTAAGATCAGTCACAAATCATAAATTTTTCCATCTTTTCTATTGGAACAATGCCAAAGGCATTTTTCAAGGCTCACAATGATTTAGTGTGCAGTAAGGCTCCTAAACCATTAAGCTATACACACCATAAAAATATTACACATCCAGGCTAATCCTGCACGCAATCCATTGCTAGTAAATCAAACTCTCGTGAGCATGAGAGAGAGACAGCAGCTATAGTGACCTCGGATCTATACAATTATGAATTACCATTCTGCTGGAGATAATGGGTTAAAAGGAAATAATTCTCTCAAAGTTATGAAAAGACAAAAAACTTCCTTGCCATTTATTATTAACGACTTATGTGTCTTTTTACAATACTGTGCACTTACAGTAAATTAAGTATTTTGAGACAATGTCACCTTTTCAGCACATTTCCTTACAGTGGATATCTTCAGGAAATGACTGAGTGTCTTGGTTTCCATGGTTATATTGAGATTTGAAAAGATTTACTTTTAACATATATAGGCCTTTTAGTGTACAAAAGCTGCAATATGTATCATCTTTACTTTTCCTGAAGCAGTTTAGTCAGTTTGTAAAGGAATTCACATCAATCCCACACAACGTATTCCTTAATTTTGTTTTCTCTTATTTCACTAGCACAGTTAATGTTATCAAGGTAAAAGCTAAAACTTAGATTCCAATATTCATCTGTCCTGCCAGAAGTTTGCAATTGAGAGACCAAATGAACATTATCACTGGTATATTATTGTACAAAATGAAGCTTAAAGTAACTAGAATGCTAACATCATATCACATTTTACAGTATCTCATCCTATATAATATACTACACTTTATATATATATTGTACAGAATCACAGGTAGTTTATAATATATTATACCTACAGTACACAGCACACAGTATACAGCATATATCAGTATATCGTACAGTTCCCCATACAGAATACGGTACACAGTATCACATACAATACAGTAATACAGTATCACATACAGTATATTAAGTACACAGTATCACATACAGTATTACAGTATATAGTACAAACACAGTATCACATTAAGTATTCCGTGTCACATACTACAGTATACAGCATACTACAGTATCACATACAGTAGTACAGTACCACATACTAACACATTTTAATTCAAATAAGCACTGAACCATTGAAATATTAACTGGGAACAGAGCAAAAACTTTATTTAGTTAGAATATGGGATTCAAACTCAGTGACCTAAGCATTACAAAGTCCAGTGCACAGAGCTACCCAGTCTTTATTAGGGATGGAATATCCCACAGACATTGAACAATAATCATCTTGATATGATTAAACAGCTGAAAGCTCACATCATAAATACCGCTGCCTTTGCCAGTTGTTACAAACTGTCAGTGTAGTACATATATATTTACAATAGACAGTCCAATGTATTTCATCTAGAATTCTAATCCACTAACAGATTTATATGCCAGATTACACATTCATCTTGTTAAGATGAATGTGAAGTTCATGCAATGTCAGCCCGTCTTTCAAGGAGTTACAAGAAGGAAGCATGCATGCAATGCTTGTGGAAACAAACAGCTGAACAAATCTAATCAAATGGATCTGTCTTTCTCAAGTTCTTTTTAGAGACATAAAAATAATCTGAGTAAGTCAAACTTGATCTATTATAGTTCTGATCTATGTCATGCAGTTATCTTTAAAGAGAGGGTCATCTATACTTATCTGCTGATGAAGGATTTCCCAGGCATATTGTTTATAAGGCCTGTTTGATATTTATGATTGTTGATAATAAAATGTGTTAAATTAATCCCTCCTCTGAAAGATGAGACATACATCTCTTCAAATGTGATATTTAAAGATATGGGATAGATTAAATCATGAGAGCATAGCATGGGGAAGGAGAGAGGAATGGAATCCATAGTTTCTGTTTTATGCATTTATACTACCTTGGTGGCAACAGATTTGCATGACCTGTTCCCATTCATCACCTTACAGCACAAGTCAAAACAGTCATGTATAAATATCATGTATTTAAGTCATGTTTATTTCTCTCCTAGATTAATCATGGTTGATATGAAAAGTTTATATGTTTTTTTTTAAACCCTGTAAATTTGTTAAAAGATCTAAAAGATTGATTCACAATTCTTTCTTTCTTTAAGCACGTTTATACATACATGTATATAGTGCTACTTCTTCGGTTCATATCTAATCAGCAACTAGACAATAATCAAATATTTGGCTTTCCTATGTATTCAATTAGGACCAAGTGAGATGAAATTAAGCTTCATTAAAGTAATAATAATAATGAACATCTGTAATGCACCAGTTTCCATCAAAAAGACGATCGTGGCACAGTGAAACAACGGTGAGAAGATGCAAAGTAAGTAAAAGACAAAAGATAAGATAACAAAAACAATAATTAAAAATTAATTAGTCTTATATAAAGCAAAATCCAACAAAAGTTGCTGAATGTGCTTTATAGGTGGAGGCAAAAAGAAAGAAAGAAAAAGAAAACATCAATTATCAATATGACGAAAGATTAGTTTTAAGACAAAGCTTAAACTGATAAAATGAGTCCAAAGGCCTAATTTCTACTGGAAGTAAGTTCCACAAATGGGGGACATCATGACGAAAGCTGCGATCCACGATCGTTTTCAATCAAGACACTAGAACATTAAGTTGATTCAGATATTTGTGTTCTAGATAGCCTAGTTTTAGTTTGCTTGTGCATCATGAGTATTACCAGCATAAAACATATAATTAATATTATATGAGCTTATTAGTTTTCCGAGAGTCGAAGTATGTAACAAAAACGAGGACAGGACCCAGGATAGACCCTTGAGGAATGCCTTGGTGCAAGCATACAGGTAAGGAGGAACTAAAATGAGATATCTGGACTGTTTGTGAGCAATGTTCTAAAAATATGACTTAAACCACCTTAATACACAACTCCACTGAACTAAACATCTGTTTCTAAGTTAGATAGTTAAATTGAATGATCCAACATATCAAAGACTAAAAAAGGTATAGAAGTCAGTTAGAAGTTGTTGAGCTCTAGAAACATGATGAGTTTTCAGAGTAGATTTAAACGAGAGAAAGTTTGATGGTTTCAGGTAATTTGTTGCAAAAATGCGGGACAGCAGAAGCAAAACAGCTGTTTCCCCAGGAACTGTTAACTAGTACACCCTTATGGTGAGAAGACGGCTAATTCCTGCTGTGAAGTAGCAGGGGGGGGGGGGAGAGAGGTGAGGTGGAAATATTGCATATAGCTACTAAAAAATGAGTGAAATAGCTTTGAACTAAGTGAATAAAAAAGAAGAAAAACGGTTTGTTTATATCTCTCTTATCTTGTTTCATCTCCTCCCATCCAATCACCTCATGGACTCCTAACAATACAAAGAATATTCACTGATGTAAAATACTTTGTACATAAATTGAATAAATTCCCTCAGGTACTAACTTTTGGTTTTATCTCTTTCAAACATCTCATAGGATACTTTCTACCTATAATCATAGGAAATATAAACTTTGACATCACTCTGCTGCCTGTCCAAGAAACTACTTCATGTGACAACAAGACATATGTACTTCACATCAGAAACCTGTCTTGTGTAAATTTGTAATGTGTTTGATCCAATTACAGGCAATGTATACAAAGATATGGCTCAGTGGTGTGATATATATTTCCATATATCAATTTTTGAATGTTACCAATTTCTGCCTTAAATTGAGATTCCATATCAGATTTCTTTTTCTTACCTTTCTTAGGAAAGGGGGGGGGATGGGGGCGGGGTGGAGTATAAAATATTGCTGAGGGTGTCAGACTAAAAATCTTATTTTTCGAATGTGTTAATATTGTATCATTCTTCTTTCCATTTTTCTGAAAGGATATACCTTATCCATATATTCTTCATTATCTTCTTTTAAAGGAGAAATAATATCTGCATAAAGGTCATCAGAAATTGCCCCAAATGTTAGCATGTCAAAAAATGATAAAAGTTTTGAAAATTACCTTTCTGGTATTTTTTGGCCATCTAAATTATTTCCAGAAATAACAGTGTGCTGAATTAAAAATTATACAATTAAATTTCTCGGTGAGAAAAAAAAATTCTAAGAAGATAGCAGTAAAATGCTTGTCGAACTTAGATCATAAGTGACAGTTGTTTGACATTATACAGACTAGCATATTTGGGTTCAATAAGAATAAAAGAATAAAAATAAAAGCCCAACCTCAATTGCACAGTCATGGATGAAGACATGTCAGCCCCCTCCCCCTCCATACCTCTCCCTCCCCCCCCCTCCAAAATAAAAATGAATTGGGAATTGGGGGGAAATGAAAGGGGGGATTTTCCCTGATCTTTTTTATTTTGCTTCTTTCATCTTCTTTTTTTAGGGGGGGGGGGGGGAGGGAGACGGATTCCAAAGTTCCTTCTGATAGCTCATTATATACCAGTCGTAATGATCAATATAATTGGTTTATTTCAATGCAGGATAACAGAGAGAAGCATCCACCATTTTGTCTCCCTAAAGTAACCACAAAAGGTACAGAAACTACTTTCTATTTATATAGTGAAATATCTCTGATCATGCAGCCTTCCCTTGTGCACAACACAACAGAATTTGGAAATCTTTATAACCTGAGTACTATAAACATTTCCTCTTTCTATATTAAGTGTGAAACAACTACCTGTCAATCAGAGTAATTAATTTAATAATAATGTAGGTGGAAAATGCTGGTGGAAAATGCAGGTGTGGAATGCTTGCTGACTATCTTCCATACTGCTTACAATTAACCATCTGTGAGGAAAATTCTTCCCTCTCATCTTCTCCCTTCTCCTTATATCCCTCACCTCGGACCTCCCCCCCTCCCTCCCCCTCTCCCTGTCCTTCTCTCTATCAACAGGAAGAATACATATAACACTAAACTATTTCCAGCTGGTTACATGTATGCATCTGCAATAAACATCTATACCTATTTATACATGCTGCAGTTATAGTGACAAAGCAGTCGGGCGAATCTTCGATTTGGAACATGACACACTCCCTGATTACTAGATGAATTAAAACAAAATAAAGAACTATGGGAAGACTATACAATATATTATTAACATTCAATGTTGTAGCATTTTCACATTCAACCAGTCAACTAGCTTTGTATCCTTTATATACGGTTAAACAATATGGTAGATATTACCAGCTCCCTGACATTAACTACTGTAGATAACAATTGTTGGTGAGTTAATTAGTTCCATTAAACCAGTTACAATATAATTTGCATCACATGTTTGTCAATTTCATCGGATAATTACAGTATTAATGTAATTAAAGAGTCTACGTCTCAACTCCAATTGAGTACTAATATCATGTATAGAAATAATCTGTTTTTGAAACACTTATCATTCCGATTGCTGCCATTATCTTGTTGTTTATCTTCACTCTGTTTGCTCTCCCTCTCTCTATCGCTCTCTCTCTTTCCGTTTTTTCTTCTTTTTTATTGATTGTTTATTTTTTACATTAAATTATTCCTTTGTGCATGCATGCATGCCATTTTCTCAATATCAATAAAATAATAATTAAAGTTTTTCCGGTCTTCCACGTTACACCAGAACTATCATGCTTTGCATATCATTAGCTAAAACAATGAGAACATCATCAAGGAAAACTTGACTGGGAAAATTGTGTTTTCTTCTCTTTTCAAATTCAATTTTTTTCAAATTTTTCAAATTTCAAAACTATACATATTCCAATGCTGAGTATATTACACCTCTGCAGAATAAGAGCGACCGTGCACTAATCCTGTTACCTCTTGACTTATCAATTAAACTTCACTGACCTCATAAGATGCACTTAGTTTTCAAAAATCCCTGTCAGCTGTAGCAAAGAGAATTTACTGTACCTCAATTGTAAAAGCACTCGAGATAATAAGATTCGCGACCGTTAAAATTTTCAAAACTGCCCTCCCTCTCGAAATAATAAATTGTAGCATTCTTAAGACTCTTTCTGCTTTTTGTCGAATCTTTTCATTATTTGTCCGAATGCGCAAAAGGTTCCAGATATTTCTTCTGAGCAAATCCAGCTTTATTTCTTGAAGGAATGAGAGGAAGAGCCTAACAATGTCTAATCTTAATAGCAAAAGGATATATATTTGAGCCTCATGGAATCCAATGAAATCTGTTTTCTGGAAATAGCGAGAGACTTAATAAGAAAAGTGTGAGAAAAATCACCTTTAATGAATGGTGCTTCCAACTTGATCACGTTCTAATGTTTGAGCTTCTCCTGAACGAGCTAGGACTCAGGAAGTAAAATTAAGGGTACTGACCTCTGAAAGCAACAACCCAGAGAGGAAAGGAGATTCTTTTCAGATTCCACATTGTAAAATGGTATACGGTGCTATGATGCAAATATATTATGAAGCATGTGTTGCAGAGGATATCATGCAATGAAAAATCGAAAACTTATGTCGAAGGTCTCCTTCAAAGCTATGAAACGACCATCCGTTCCATTATTTCCTTCATCTAAATTGTTTTAATTAGAAGATAAATCGCCATTCATACTCTGATAAAGTGGACTCTTCATTTAGCTACAGTACATGTATGTGCAAAGTTAACAACAGAGTTATGTAGTGATACATACATTCAATCTAGAACATTAAACTGACTCATAGGAACCAGGAATCAGCAGAGAAAAAGTAAAATACAGTTCACGTTTTAAATTGAAAATTTGGAACATTTAACCGCCATTTCATTTATAGCCATAAAACATTTTCAGTACAATATTGCTGTTGATATATAATTTAATAGGAAACAGAAATTATTCTAATTTCATTCATTCATTCAACCATTCTGTCATTTAATTCATTCATTCATTTACTCAATGTATTTACTTATTCACTCATTCATTCACTCATATATTCATTCATTCATCCATTCATTTCACTCACTGATTCGTTCATTTGTTCATTCATTCGTTCGTTCATTCATTCATTCATTCAATCATTTCACTCACTCATCCGTTCCTTTGTTCCTACGGTCCTTCGTTCATTCATTCATTCACTCATTCATTCATTCACCCATATATTCATTCATTCATTCAATCATTTCACTCACTCATCCGTTCCTTTGTTCCTACGGTCCTTCGTTCCTTCATTCATTCACTCATTCATTCATTCACCCATATATTCATTCATTCAATAATTTCACTCACTCATCCGTTCCTTTGTTCCTACGGTCCTTCGTTCATTCATTCATTCACTCATTCATTCATTGTGTCACATTCAAAATGTATTGTTCCGCAAATATCCAGTACATTTCAAGCATGCTTCGCTACCTCATCTTCTGTCTGATAATTTGTGATAACGTTATCTCTCATATCAAGTATGACAAAGTTATCTAGTGCATTGCATTCTGATAAACCTTCAACACCTTTGGAAGAGCATTACATGGTTTCCAAGGGAACCAAAAATGAATTACATTGTTATGTTAACATTAGTTGATCACAAAGACTGATTGGAAGACTCAGATTTTTAATACATTGAAAGTTTTTACCATCTGTGTGAATATCATATACTGTACACTTCTTGTAATCACTTATTTCGACAGACTTTAACCAAGTGCTATAGTCTTAATACCTCAGACTTTGGAGAACTATAAGTAAGCTTTCCATAAACCCATTATTCTTATTTCCAACATACCCTATAATTATGGTAAAGTTTCCTAAAATGAATAGCAATATTTCAGATTGAAAGTTTCAACAATTAACGTCGGTACATCTTACATGAATGCTTTCAAGGTATTTCCTTCACAAGCCCCCATATCCTAGTCTTCACGCATAAATTCTACCTTCTAAAATGCACTGTGTTTTGTCAGTAGCGCATTTCGTTCATGCCAAGACAGGGCAGTAAATTCTAAACATTTTCTGTAAAATGTACAGTAAGGAGAAGGAATCAGAGGCAACATTCACACATTTACAGGGCACAGACTTTTTTTTTTTTCATTTTTTTTTTCATTTCCATGATCTTCAGCAGTTTTTATCTTCTGTCACTAAGAAATGAATGTGTGAATTTGGATCCTCTGACTCAGTGCAAGGGGGTAATAAACTGGGGAGATATCTTGATGTGAGCTCAATTCAAAATTGCTAACGGCTTGTCAACAGACTGCGATTTCAGGCCCAGGACAGGTAAAGGCAACACTGAAACTATCCACTGAATAGTGCCGTAGTTCTTGCTGAGGGAAAAGTCAATTAAAGCTGTAGAAAAGTATGTTTATACCATTACTGGTACTGTGCCAAACAGCTAAAGGTCTAGAAGCAGGGCATGTTTGGACAAAATGTTTTGAAATAAATTTGTGTATTACTCAGTAAAATCTTTGAATGCAATTTATGCCTATATAAGAATGATGAGCTTTGAATAGTTCTAACGTTTGGACTATTTAACAGATCCTCAGTTCCTTTGTTCCTTTTCTAAATGTCTCAAAAGAAAAAGTCAACAGGTTTTTGCATATCTCAGAATTTATTGCCAGAAACTTTTGGAAAGGCCAAATAAGACAAAAAGAAAATTGTATTTGGGAGGAAAGGTATGTTCCAAAAGAGTGTGTTATTATTGGTGGCACACCTTGGATGACCTGTCTGGCAAGATTCTATGTATTTAGAATTGGTTGTCTGGAAGTGTGAGAAGAAAAGATCTATTGTCGAAAACACGTTAACTACAGTAATTCCTTGAGGCTAATCCCAGGTTAGTTATGGGATAGATTAAGAACTGACCCTACCAAAAATCTGTCAATCTCTTTATGCAATGTTTCGATGGTTGGATATAGGGAGCAATTGAACATTGCACAATCCTAGCTGCTCATGTAGACATTAATATGCCATTGGGCCTATTATTAAGAATTTGTTGTGTAATATGTATCAAGTTGCCGCTATTGTTGTAGCAAATTGTGATGGTACAAATTCTTCAGTACACAAAGATGTGAACATCCAAATAGAACAATGCACATAATTATAATTTTGTTCGCGTATGTGCATTATAATTGAATTGGTAGTACATACGTTGAAATTTATGCAACCACTAATTCAGGCAAGGAAATAGTTTCTGATCTTCACTGACAAATTCATTTCTTTGGAAGAATTCCCTGAACGACTATGACACGCAATATATTGCAGTATCAGTAAAGTATAGATGATTTAATTTATGACAAACAACCATTCTACAATATTGGAAAGGGATAACTTCTAAAAGCATTTTCGAATACATTAAGCCCATACAATGCATTGGTTTCATTATTTTGATCAAAGACATAATTCTAAGTACACATTTATAAAATTTATCCATTATTTATTTATTTATTTATTTAATTTGTAAATAAAATTAAAGCAAAACAAGGAGCAGAAGAAAAATCTACAGTATATAAACAAAAGAACAAGCTTAAAAGAGGTAGTATTATAACAACGACTGCGCATTAATCAAAACGGATTCATGTTTATATACAGTACATACATATTTATTTATACAACCCTGAACAAAAAAAAACAAAAATTCCCCCGACCTTGAATCAGGATGGGACTCCAATCAAGGAAAATTACAGCAAGCCAGAAGAGTATTTTGGGAAATGACAAATGGATTTATTTTTTTTTCTGCAGTACAGTAGGAAGATGACAAGATTGCTGTTACCACTGCTGCTCTGTATACACACTAAATCAACTTTAATGGTGCATATGCTGTAATCCTGGCAGCTAAATATCTTGTTACAGAAGAATTCAAGCAAAAATATGAAAGCAGAGAATCTGTTTAACAATATCTCTGGGATTAGGAAGGATGCCAGAGGAAATGTGACGCTAGTGTTGGAGCGTAATTTTATAGTTCGAGATGGAGTAACTTTAATACCGTCTGCTGGTGCAGTGTGAGGCCTAGGGTATATAGCACAGATGGAGAGTGGAATTAGCAGGGTTTGTAGAAACCTGCTCTGAGAGATTTATATATATTGATAATGAGATGTGTACAGTGTACTGTAGTATTTGCAGTATTGTTTTTTGTTTGTTAGTATTGGTTTGGTGTGGTCGTTAGGAGTGACAAGACGTTTTCAAGTGAAAACAATGTAAACTAAAAAATGACTGAAGGAACTCAGTGATATATTAAAGTACTACATAACCCGGCCAGGATTGAGACAATTCCTGAAGCTGACATTTATTCCTTGTACCCGGGTGAGGAAACGAAACTGACAGTTTCGGTCACAAACAACTGAAAGTATAAATTAGCTAACTACTAGGAAAACAAAAAGAGTGATATATGCGGTGTGTGATTGATTCTGTTGTTTACTGTATAGTAGGCTCAAAGAACTACAGTAGGTATGTAAGATTTAGTGAATGGCAATTAAGGAAGGTGCCACGCTCACAGACCTGTCCTGCTAGATTAAACAATTAAAAGTTGAAGCATGTGCCCCGAAGCTATACTTCTCACTGACAGCAGAAAGGTGGAAATAACTTAAAAGATAAGAGAGAAGCCGACATTGACAACCTTCAAATACTCACCGACCAAGCATCACTGCAGCATCAAAATTATTTCATTCAAACATTAATTCATAGGGTACAATTTATACACTAGATTCATTAATTAGGTTAAATACAGTTATGAAATACAAATAGAAAGCTTCAAAAGTCAAATAATCAGAATACAGTACTTAGTTGCCCAGGTTTGATAAATTAATCCATTTCAAATCTGGTCAAAGTCACCAAGTATTGCATTAATTGCATAAATATTTGAGAATTAATTTTGTCTCTCATTTCTTAAACATTAAGTCCACATTTCTTTTCAGTGAAGTTTCGCACATCTCTAATACTCTTTATGTATATGAGGGCAGTGTGCGAAATGCTATAACAATGTAACAAGTCAAGTTATATATATATACTAAGAGCACAAAAAAAATAAAAAAATTTGTGCCTCATTGACAAAATTCATTCCGCACCACAATTGTGCTAATTCTACAAAGCTTTTACCACAACGGCTGAAAGTCTACCGAAATATTGGTAAGTTGAATTTTTGTTAGATCATACTATTACTTCTGGATGAAAATTGCGGTGAAATCTGTGCATGTTTGTCACTTCTCGTATCGTAACAAGCAGTGGAAATGATTTTCATATATACTGCCACTGCTCATTGACCTTTCGGCTTTTTCTTCTTCCATCGACATGAGGCCAAAATCAACACCGTCTTTGAGACTCCGTCTCCCCTGGTATCTCATCAAATTGTAAAGATTTTTTTGGTTTTGAACACTGTCAATACCCTTGACATTTCTTACATCGGGGATGAAACGCAGAGATGACTCTTCTCCTTCTTGACGATGAATCTTGATGTTCTTTTCTGCTTTCCTTCGGTCAATTTAAGATCCAGATCGAAAGAATTTCTGACAACCCCTGCGAGGCAGGAAGATAACATTGGCAAAGCAGCCAGAAATGACAAAACAGGCCTCAGTCAGAAAATCTATAACATTTATTAGGTTTGCTCAGCTGTCTCTTTGTATTTCCTCTTTTATAATGAACAGGTGCTTTTTGAGAGACGAGAAAATTACGAAAAAGGAAACTTTCATATCTCGTTTAACAATCCTAATCAATGAGTTTTTTCGTGACAAAGTCAAACACGAAGAGCTGAACACCAAACATTACATCTCTCTGCTGTCAATGAACATTTCATCACGCAGTAGTAGATAAACACCGGGTGTTAAAAATCACTCATTCATGAGTTACGAGACTTAACTAGAAAAATCTGATATCTACAAGGTATATACCAACTAAAGATGAGATACCAGAAGGAGCAAGCTTTAGTGTACGTGTATAATGAGCGCACACATGCTGAATGAAACTTTCATTTCCATGGTTACTGTATCTGGTTGAAACTATCTGTATCGGATGGCTGCAACGATAAGTTCTTTAAAGTCTGGTCTGGTCTTTAAAGGTCTGCGTAATTTAGAGCCAGGACATGCATTCATATAATGTCACTGATTCGAATCCTGCTCTCACCAATATTTTCTTTCCTTCTTTTAAAATTTTTTCTATAGTTTCCCAGTCAGGTCTCTGTTTCTGATAATTCATACGTAAGAAAGGAATCCTGAAATGACTTGTTGGTTGATATGCCGTAGGTAGAGAATGTCAGACTATATTTGTGAGTTCTACACTGTAGCCTTGTAAGCAGTAGGTTTTAATAATATAGTTAAATTCATTGTGCAAAGTCATACAAAAGAAGATCTTTTTGTTAAACTTCACCCACTGAATAACATTCATAAGTAGAAAGGAAAGATATATATGTGTTTTAATGTTGGAGTGTTAGCTCAGTGGTTAACGCCGGTGCCTTCCAATCATAAAGTCCCCGGTTCGAGTCACTCCAAGATTAATGTATGTCGTCCAGTTACAGAGTTGTTGACATTTGACAATTCATAATCATGGACGTTAAATATGAATCTAAGAGACTGACTTCAGTCAGCTTGCGGCTTTGATAAGCCAATGAGGCTTCTTCGCAAGTTCCTGCAACAGGAGGATCTAAAATTCATACACACACAAATATATATAGACTTTTTCATTCACACAACCACCAAGAACACCCCCTCCCCACCCTCTCCTGTTACCTACCACTCTCTACCCTAAAGAAATTGTTGGAATACTGCCAGAATTTTGGGATGAATCCAGCAAATCTGGTATCCAACCGGACCTGAAATTCCAAATCCTGGGCACGAATACTTTAACAACTTTAGAAAAAGTATCCATGGGATAGCTACTCATAATGACAATTTGCATATAAAAAATATTCGGCTTTGCCTAAATTACTTGTTTCTTAATGTAATTTACACTGCCAAAATACAAAGGTTCCCTTGCAAATTCATAGAACGACTGTTTGTTCAAATATTACCAAATTTGGAATGCAACAATAAACTACAAGCATTATGAACATCATGGAGAAAACATTCTAAAAACAGCCCAAAGGGATTGTCAAATATTATGTTTCAAAGAACTATGGCAGCTTAAACATATCTAGCAATTTTGGGTCAATATAATGACTTGTTGTCCCTTAGCAACATAAACTCAACGCAGATGTCCTGTACCTGCAAAATTGTTATTTGTCCATATTTGTCCACTGCAAAGATCACATATTAATAAACTGAACCTACTTGCTTCAAGGAACAAATACATTCAGGAAAAGCAAATAACGTTTAATGTACAACAACCATCATGCGTTTGACTCTGAAGGCATGCTTACCATCACATCAACATTAATCATACCAATATCGTATAAACTGTCTAATCAATCACCTCTAATAGTCCATTACGATTATACAGATTCCACCTTATTCATTCATACACTCGCTTCTATTTATAACCCGTTGCGTTAATGCACGACTACGGCAACAAGTTAACAATACACCTACACATCCATCAAAGCAAAAACTAATAACAAGAATATAGTGAATCAGTGATAAAAATTTGTCGATGCTTATCTAATTTTTTTTTTCTGATTTGTCTTGCCATTTAGAAGGCTTGGTAATTTTTGACCAAACCTCACCACTTTGTGGAACAAAAGTTATCCTTCCTGCTAATAACATGCACATTGACAATAATTAGAGCAAATGAAAGAATCAAGAGTTAGCAACAATCGATCTTACTCTACCATCAATCAGAGGATAACTATTAGAAGTAGCGTACTTAATAGATTCCTTCCAAACAAGCTTTTAATTATCCTCGCAGCCATTGACGTTCATTTAACAGTTCATTAGGGGGAGATCTGACGGTTTATTTATTCTTCTTCTTCTTTTGGAATGGACTGAATCTGAGTGACTGAGGAAACATAATCGTACGTGTCGAATGACATCCACATGATAAACAGGATTTAATAAATACAAAATTAATATTTTATTGAGAGATTGATGGGAGTTTCTTGTTAACAAAATTTACATAAAAATATATATAAGTGCTGGTTGTGATGGCTCCTTTATAAAAACCACTTTGTGGCACCAGTTATCTAGTAATGTGATATTTCAGAAACATTCTTTATAATAATAGTAGTAATAATAACAATCATAATCATTTTAATCTAAAGAGGACATCTAGGCAAATTTCTATAGTTTTAATCATTTTCAAGACAAAAAATTTACATTCCCCAAATTGCAAATGCATAATCTTGAGCAGCTATTAAAATGTCATGTAAAATATAATAGTGTGCCGCTATATAGATCAGTTGTCAAGCCTAGTTAACTCAGGGACGGCATCAAACGGTTTTGAGGTTTGGGGACTACCATAGTTGTCAAACAAATCCTCAGTGGTGTTGAAACTGCCTTTGAAACTTATCAGCATCATACCCACCACTCATCCCCTCCCCCAGCCGCAAGGTATCAGAGACCCTGCAACTTTGGTTGGTCGCAATGAGAAAGAAAGAAGGGGGAGAAGGAGATTGCTATGTCAGTAACTTATAAGCTTGGCAAGATAGCCTTAAATGGCATTTCTTACTTGACACTTGTAACACAATTTGGAATATCAGTAATGTCACCATGGCAAATATTGCCCACAGAGCTTTAATTTTTCAATAATGATATTAATTACTGATGATCCTTTATAATGAGACTGTTAGATGTAAATGTTATCCTTGACTTTAGAGGGAGGGGGAAGGGGTGATTTAACAATAGTATTCAGTGGTGTATGTGATTTCCTCTCGTGATGCAAACATTTAGGGCATACCTTGGATGAAACCAATCCTTGTTATATTGCTCTCTCTGCATGACCATCATCTAATGTCCATAAAACTATTTCAAGTTTAATCCAGGATATGAGAATCTGTTATATTTCAAATTCTACAGAGAAAGAACAATCAATTACGTGCACCTGGTTGCATAGGAAGAGTACTGAGTATCTCTTCACAATGTATCTAGTCACATGAGTACATGACGTGACTATGTACAGTCCAACTTGCATGACAACAAGTCGAACCTACAAGATAGAAGTGACCACGGTTACCATGGGTGTAGATCGAGTGCTCAAACAGCTACCTGTTCACTCTTGGAAAACAACTGCTTGTGAGGCACTAATACTGGTTCTGATTAACTTGACCAGACATACTTTGTCATTGTGTCACCCCAGAAATATGCTTCATATATCGAGAATGTCTGTTGTTCAGACCTCCAAACATACTTCATTAACAGCCGTAACCCAGGCTTTTATTGTTAGTTCTGTAGCCTACCATACTTTCCTAGCAGTTAAGCTATGAAACATAGTATACTTGTCATTGTTTAATGGTGCACTGAACTAGGCATTACTTTTATTTGTTATTGAGGCAAAGTATCATTTATTGTGACTCTGGGAAGAAAGCAAACCTCTTAGCAATGACATGAAAAGGCTTTCAAACTGTGTGTGTTTGGGTGGGGGGGGGTGGACAATTGAAAAATTCTCCCAACTGAGCTTGGTAGGGGTATGAGGTCTTTATGGCAGGCTCTCCTGTGTCCCAAGAAGTGGTCTACATCTTCCTGACAGATTTAATGTAACAACTTCCCTGACTGAACATTCTACCTTGAACTAATGCTGAACATAGTGGCTGCGCACCCCCCCCCCCCAAACTTTCCGAATTTAGCACACCACCGCCTCTTAAAGAACAATGTTCAAGCAACTTAACAAGTGATTCTGGTTAGCAAATACGTTGTTTGCATGGATGTATACACATGTACTTTGGATTCTGAATTTCATTTTATTTAAAATCCACCCACAATAACCATCATTTATTTTTTTATGAAAAGTGCACAACTCCTACAGAATGCAACCAGCTGTAGAGAAATATTCATACAATTCACCCCTATGGGGTACCTATTGACATTTTTCTATTCTTTCTGTCTGTGTTTGCACTTTCAAGTAATTGCGCTTTACAGAATTGAGGTTTCAAGGAAGAAGTTTGAGATGTTTGGACCTGTAGACTCGTGTTGAAAAGGCCCGAGATTCATGCAAAGAATGTGAGATGAACAAAAGGCCTAAAATGGGAAATGGGAAGCTTTTAAAATTAATTGACAAATTGTGTACTTTTGATTGAAAGAAACAATGGAGTACATAATATACTTATACGTATGTATGTATGTACAGTAGGCACTTAGCAATGCAAATTAGTTCCATATGTGGTGAAAAACAGTTAATACAAGAGGAGATATGCCTTTACTAATAAAAAATATGGAGACAATTTTTCAAAACAAGTTGAAAGCATACTAATTGCTCACTTTAGAAATAGTCCTAAGACTGCACTTTCTTCAAAAAGTCACTAACAACAACTTCAAAGTAGCTGTTAAGTAGCACTTGATTTGTCAATTGTTCCATTCGCTTTTTTCAAACCAACTAAATAATTAACATGAGATTACAGCGGATCATGCTCCACACCCCTCCTCCTCCTCTCCCCACCCCCCCCCCCCCC
>KN891603.1:30004-58525 GCA_000934455.1 Apostichopus parvimensis
GGGGAAGTCTACTTGTACTCAAATAGAAGTCTACTTGTACTCAAGGGAAGTCTACTTGTACTCAAGTAGAAACTTACTTGTACTCAAGGGGAAGTCTACTTGTACTCAAATAGAAGTATACTTTTACTCAAGGGGAATTCTACTTGTACTCGCTCATCATATTGCACTCTTAGTACAAGTTCGCCTTGTCATTTTTAATTCTAAAACCAAGTAATTCTTAACTATACAGTATATATCACACAGCCAACAATCAGTATTATTAAACTTAGTACAGCAGCAAGGCTCAATAGCTCCCGAAATGCAATGCAGATTAGTGCCTAAATTATTAGCACATTCCCGCACCCGTCTGCCCACGTAAATGTGCACGCATACGCGATACCTCTATAAATTATCGCAGCAAATCTCACACTGCCTTTTAAAGTTGCTTTTAAGGATTTTAATCTCATTAGCTGAAAACATTTCTCTGGCTCAGCCACTCTGTAATCAATATCAAAATGTACACACCTTTTGTTTTAAGGTCAAAAACAGCCAACTCTCCTGCCGATGAGGAAACGGGAGAGAGAGAGCGGCAATTACATGTTTTTGTCTTCAGAAGGCTCTGCGATTAAATCGAGTCCAGCGTATATATACCTTCAGGCTTTGAGGGTTATGAGACGCTCGAGATATCCCTCCAATGTTCACTGCACTGCTTTTAAGGCATAAGTTAAGAGATAACTACAAATACTGTCAGTGAAGAAAATTGCTCTTCCCAGAAAAAAAAGAAAAAAAGGAATCTTCAAGGTTGTACATGGTTATGAGCAGCACTGTACTTTCAATTAATTCAAGGTTCTGAAAGAGTTCAATGTTAGATTCTCACATCAACTGAGTCCTCACCGACAAGGTTGTACAGGTAAGCACAGTCATACAAAAAACTTGTTAAACAACTCACCGTATCGTAAAAGAAAATGCCCAAAATTATCAGGTTTTTCCTTTTCTCTCGTGTCACGTACGTCAATCAATGATTTCTAATAAACCATATTTTTTACATCAATTTTTTTGTAGATGATGATTGAGGAAGACTACAGAAGGCTAACAAAACATTCCTTCGTTAATAATCGACATCATTCTTCTATTCTTCACCTGGCTAAATTTTCAGTATAGGTGTGATTATGCTATTTTGATCAAATAACATATATATACACGTAAATAAATTTCTGTGAAGAACCCTCCCACAAGGACACCTTCTCAGCTATCGCCTAGATATGCTGATTTTGTTTAGACCTCCGCAAATCATGGCCGTTGTGAAAAATACTGCATCCCTGTATTTGAAACCAACACCAGTCTCCATGCAAGAAGGTTTCATAGCCGCTTCCGTTAAACAGTCTCAACTTACTCCGTTCTTCCTTTACAGCGTTATACCGTAGAGAACACTCCAATACTGCAATATGTCTGCCTCTGAAGGTCAAAACGATACTGTAGGCCGGCCTCTTGCCACATGGATCATTTTAGATGAAGCTGGTCTGTTTGCCCAGGCAGCTGGTTTACCATCTCGTAGGAGAGCGGAATATCTCACAGAGATTCGTAAGTCGGCAAGCTCAAGCTTTGAAACTACGAGTCGGCTGATGAGAGGACTGAGTACGCTCTCTTTCTCTCTTTTTATCTCTTTTCTTTGAGCTACTACATTTGTGTAATGAATCTATCATTCCCATGCTCGTCTGTTAAAGGAAATATATGGTATCATCTGAAAATATGACACCTTGTTTTGTTTCACTGAAATTGTCCATGAAGAATGTAAAATGGGCATTAAAATCTCTTGCACATGAACATTTATATGAAATATTACATTCAGTTTGTGGCAATTGCTACTGTACATGTTCTGTACAGGAGGAAAAGTGTTGTAAATAATGTGGTGATTAGGAGCTCTGGAATAGCTGTAACCATAGAATTATTCGGTTAGACTGAGAGCTTATATCAAGATAAGGTGTTAACACTATTGGACTTGGTCAGGGTGACACAAACTTACAACCTAAGGCAAATGAAGCATTGAAATTACAATGGATAACTTAACGATACAGTACATGCAGAGATAACCAGATAGGTGGGATTAGTTCTAGTACTCTAATATTTTCTGAGTCAACTTCAAATCCCCCCCCCCTCCTCCACCCATGCCTCTTCCCCTCACTTACAAGGTTAATTTTTACTCTATTGGCTGCAGCCATCAGGTCCGTCCTATGCTGTTTTCTGCCCTCGCATATACTCTTTCTCCCCTGTATCCCCCAACTGTATGCAGAGCCTGACCCATCCTATCCCCATCCCAAGAAGGGAGTGCAGGTAGATGATGGGGTTTTATGACAATATTCATGGCAGAAGTTAAACAGATCATATATGTAAGTTGGTGATTTTGAATTTTGACGTTAAAGATATGATATCCTGTACACTCTGGTCATTTTGAAGAGTATTAAAAGGGGTTCAAATGATAACATGAAGCCAAACTTTCCATCTCCTTGCCTAAGTGTCAATAGCAAATAAAATAGGACGTGTACCAATCTCTTTTAAATCTAGGAAGGTACAAGACAAACTATCTGATATTTGATGCTGTACTGTTATCTCATCACCTTGCTGGATTTAGTCAACAACATTCCTGAGCTGTCAGTATTCAAAGTTGTAAACAATCAAAGGAATCTTGTCCATTTAATTTTGATGGACAAAAAAATTCCTTTAAAATTGAAACTAGAATATGAGAATGAAAAGTCTTTCATGTAAGTGTATGCTAGGTTTATCGATTCAACAAATCCACAATGTGAGCTGCAACCTCCTCTGTCATACTGCTCTGAATCTGAGATTGGTAAGAGCAACCACTGACCTACAAAATGGTTTCATATTTGCTTACATAGAAATCACATTGTAACGTTTCCTGCTTTTTGAGAACAGGAAAAAACGTTTCCTGATGGGAGGCTGGTATGCAGTTAGTTGTTATGGCAACCATCAGAAGATCAATAATATGGAACAATGGATCTTCACAGACCAAAGAGTAATTTTCAAGAGTTATTTAAATGTTTTGCATGAAAATAATCTGCCTGGTATACTGCTGTTTGTATATGGATGAGACCAGCAGACAATCAACGCTCATATTTACTTTTGAATTGGTGTCTCTAAATGAATCTAAATCAAATTTGCAATTTTGAATCAAGGTACGTAAAAGATCTATATTTACATAGTCAACCAAAGGGCTTGGTATGCGACAATGGTTGCAATGAACAATTACATCTCACTGCTATTTTATTAATGAAATTGGGAACGCAATAGAAGCATGTCAATAGCAAGGTTAAGATACCTGTATTATGTATTATTATATATATTATAAATAAGACTGTATACACACCATGGACAAGCAATTTTTTTCTTCATAACATAATAAATCAAGAAAATTTTTTATAATTTAATGCTTGTTTTATCTCATAGCCGCTTCGATTGTTGATGTTAGTTTCAAATTAGAAATGTAAAATATTGACAATTTTCATACTCATAATGCACTTTTGCATTTGTGTTACATCATAACTAATTTACCATTTAGCATAGCATTTTGAAAATTAAAAAATTATTTAAGGCCATGAATAAGACTTGGTCATTTGGCCTGCCATAAATGATTCCTGCACTATGCAGTTACTGTATATAATCTTTCTAAAAGTTTAACTTTGTGTAGCACATGTCATTTTTCTTTCATGAATTCTTTGTTAACCTAGATAATGCAACCATTTACTTCATTTCATTTCATATCATTGGTGACCATCAACATTTGATGAATCAGCAAGTAGTGACCAGTACTGCTTAAACATCTAAGTGCTGACTTAATTCAAATCAAGTTCTCATTTAGCCAAGAAAAGAGCCTGAATTCTGAGGCCTGATTATTATCCTTATCCTTCTCCATCTCCCTCTGTTTCACTTCCATTGTTTACTTTTTAGATCCATCTGCCATATCCCTTCCTTCCCACTTTTGCCATACTCTCTCTCTCTCTCTCTCTCTCTTCTCCTCTCCTGTCCCCTTCACTCCTCTACTCTACTCTTTCCCTTTCTCCCTCTACTCCTCCTGAGAAGCTTATTAGTATCCTACAAAGGTTAGATCCCATTAACCGCCTACATTTTAAATATAGCAAAACATCATCATGCACATGTACATCGGATACTCAAAACTCAGTGGCATGCCCCAAAGAGGGAGGGTGGGGTGTGGGGAGACGCCCCATGACCTAACACCTCCCATCATAGTAGTTGGCTTCAAGACCTTAGGGCAGTATCCCCTCCTTTATAAAATCATTGATTCACCACTGGTCCTTCCATTAAGATTCAGGACCCTATCTTCATCAGTCGGAGGAAATTTTGAAATTTTTCCGACCCCATGCCCCTGGAATCCCCTGCCACCCTACTTTTTGCAAATATCTAAACGAATTCTGAACATCAAGCTCAAACAAAACATTATTATTGAAATAAAGATTAATATTCATTTATTTTGACATCAAGAAAACTGTCCCTTCCCCCTCCCCCTCCCCCATCAAATAAAGTGGCCATACGTGTATTGCAATGTGTGTATAATTTATGAATACAAGTTTGCAGAGAACAGTATGGTTTATGTATACATACATCTTCACAACAGGGACACATTGAATCTTGATGTCTCTGGGATATTCAGAAAAGCTCTTATCAGTACAATGAATGCCGACATGTTCTCATGACTCATGACAGCTTTGTGATAATTGAAACAAATTTTTGTTTTTGAATATTAATAAATGCTCTGAGAGCAATCTTAGATGAAAGACCAAATTTTTTAAAACTTCTCTAGTTACTATGGTAATCAAGTTGTTGCCTGCATGGTCTGACATTTCCAACAGTCTGATATTTCACATCTTTCATTGCAAGATTCTCTGTAATGAAATTTATCAAGAATTCTTAAAAACTGATAACATTTAGATGTAAATGTCACTTCTTGCACAATACTGAAAGACAATTATGGTGTCCATTTTCATACATATTTCTTTTGAAGCGAGAAAAATCTAGTTCAACGCTATATTCCCTGTACATACAGATTGCATATATATTCCTGGCAATCCAACCTTGAGTTAATTTCTGTCAAGCTACCCTGAAGCTATTTTAAAGCCTAAATGAGTATTAAGTAGATTGTTAAAGATCCAAAATAGGCCTCATGACCGAATTGTCAGGCCTTGGTATATCTGTTGGCAACATTATAGCACAAATCATGCATGATACATTAGTTTCTGGAAGCGTAAGTACCGTACATATGTGAGTCGGCGCTGGGGCTTCTTAGTTTCTTCATTACAGATTTCACTGCTAAGGCCTCTACGTTGCACAACGAGCACAACTGTTGTCGAAGGAAGCGTACCATTTAAAGAAGGACGATATCGCAGACAGAACCAGATCAAGATATATGAGCTTTTTAACATGATAGGTAATATGAGCGATGTAAGCATTCGTGAGCACTATCAAGTAAAAAAAATGTAGAAATCACAACATCATATTTGTCCTAATTTCAAATGTCAAAACGTTAATCCAAATATTGACAATTCTGACAGATTTTGACAGATATATACTGTTTATGGCTTAAAGGCATTGAAGACTCGCCCCAAACCGTGTGCCGCGCACTGAAAAATTTAACTTTCCGTTGCTTGCAAGTTAAGTTTTCTCTTGATGTCGCTCCAAAATGCTGACAGTAATGAAACCTGATACCTTGCTATCTTTAGCTGGACCTGAGATGTCCATAGCTGTATCGTTAGTACACTGTGCTGTGGGTATTGACCGCAGCTGTATGTACTGACTGTACACTAGTGTCTAATTACCGACAGTAGCAAGCTGTGTGTGCATTTTCTGGGATCGACGGTGGTGTGTACAACACTTCTGTTACACCTCATTCTAAACTAGGTCAGATTACCGGCATTAGACATTTCTTTTTGTGCGAGTCTTCACACCCTTTAAAGCAGCAAGCTGTTTGTTTTGGCTGTGTAACAAGTCCCAGCATGGACATACACCCACCACCTGGGAGCTTATAAACCACATTTTAACTATAATTTATCAGAGTACTCACGTATCTTGAATGATCGACATAAAGTCATCTTGCAGTTCTGTTAAGCTGACAGTGTATATTCATGAATTCTACAAGTTAACAAGGTCACATATTTCCTCTCATTCACTTCAATTCATGTTATACAAACTGTAGACAACTCTGTGAAACTGTGATTAATTGCTCACAGCTGTTGGTAACCCAACACTTGGTACTTAAACAGGGCCTCTTCCTTCAGTGGGGCTTGAATTTAAACAACACCATAAGCTATTAACCTGTGTCTCCAAGAACAAAAATTCACTGAGTAACACAGCTTGACCATGTGCAGTGATAGCTAACATAAGAACAGCGTATGTTAAAAGTTTCTGTTTTCAGATTACGAACCGCCTAACATAGAGACAGTCCTGGTGGGAAACAGTTCCGTGATGAATTCAGTAATTTGCGGAGATCAATATATACACACATCTCTCCTAAAAGCCGTGGAGACAAAGTTGTATACAGTAACTAAATATCACAGGTCTAACATACAAACCAAGCTCTGCAGGGGCAGGCAAACATAGGTGTCTTGGATCATGTTTTTATTCCCTTCTTCTGGCTAGATGATAACCGTGTGCTACAGACAATCAACCGACATGAGATCTGATAAAAGGACCTTTTCAAAAGGTCATGCACCTACATAATTATCCTCAATTGCTATGTCTGTAATAAAAACGATTGTGCAGTACATACATAGTTGGTCTCCAAAAATATGTTTCAAATTGAAAATCCTTCGAACCTTTTAGTAAAAAGTGTGTATATAGTCTTAGCTCAGAGCCATGAATGCTCAGATGCAGAATAATGCTCTGAAAATGGCGGTTTAAAAAATGTACAAATTTGACAATACCTACCTAGATATAGATCGAAAACCTTATCGGGTGCTTTCTGGTGTACTTGGAGGCAAAACTGATTGCCTTAATAACAAACAGTAATAATAAGTTTAAAGCCATAAATAATGTACAGACTACATCTGGTACAAAATTTCAGGAAACTTTGGATATTTGCCTCTTGAGATAAACCTGTCTGTGCTAAGAATAATCTCAAGCCTAGTAGATTTGTGCAACTGACTGCTAAATTGATGACAAATTAATTTTTGCAGTAAGACTTAGTCTTGATTTGCAGCAAGACTAACATATGACATATTCATTTTTCCAAAGGGAATCATTTAGTGCATGTTGCATAGGAAAATATAATGTAATTTTTTCAAATAGCTATAAAGTGTTAAATTGTTCAATGACCTATGACTAGCAATTACTTGTAAAACATTTAACAGTAGGCCCTATTCTCTAAAATATTTAATGACAAACAAAAAAAATTAAACCTTGAACAGTTACACTTTAATGCATAATCTTCTGCCATACAGAATTCATGTTTAACAATGATGACCAGATGACGACAGAGTTTTTCCAGGATTTCCTTTAGAATTGATCCTGATTAATATTATGCTAATTTAAAATGTAATAAATTATCATATTTAGTGACATGATCAATATCAGAGTCCTACAAACTAGTGGAGTAAGTTGTAACAATGTATGCTATGTTTATACAGTATACACTTTAATAATGGTTTAAGCAATCGCTTTACCAAATGAAATTGTTCACAAGTTCTCCAGAGCACCAACTATCAAGTTTAACACTTTTGACTGGACAATTAACTGCAAATATGTATGTATAAACACATGTACCAGTTTCTGTACACAACAATTGTATATTTTTCTCAAGGAACGTTACTGAGCACTAACAAAATTCAAGCGCTAAATTAATATTCCATGGGAGATTATAAATACACTATTGAAGGTCATGAATTTTGGGTTTAGTCATAAAATATTTATAGAATACGGGCCAGCCAACTACAGTATAGCTATTTGCACCATTTGCAGTGCACTTTGCTATACCATACAAGATCAATTATTCCCCTTGAAAATGTATCCATGTATTACTTGTTTGTCTTATCATGGAGCTATAAACAGATGTTTATAGCTCCATGGTCTTATCCTGACACAAACACCACAATGTAATACAATTTAAGTGTGCACCCAGTATACATACATAAAGTAGATGCAAGATTACCATTTTTTATTCTTCTTCAGATTTTATTCTTCTGCTTAAAACACAAACACTGTACAGTATTTAATTCAATTGCTTAGGTTATCAAAACAGACATTTGCAAATTAATGATTTTCTAGCTGCCAACATGCCAGTAATACGGTAAATACTGACAGCCTATAGCTATTAATAGATCTATCTGATGGTATGATAAACAATCCAGTACGATGACCTAGCATTCTCTTAAGTTTCTAGACACTCTATAAGCAGCATACACTGCTTTAATTGAAAGTAAAGACAACTGACTGCAGACAGTCCAGTAAAGCCCATGCAATGGAGGAATGCATGAATACAGCATAGCTATTACAATAATATCCTATGGGGAGCAATATATACAGCAGTCTCAAAATGAAACGAATTCATTAAGTTTATATAGCATGAATTCTGTTTGCAAAGATCATTTTATTTCATTATGACGGAGAAATACGTATGAATCACAGATGTGGACGGCAAATAGATCCATTGATGGCATTGGCACATACGGTAATACCTTCATCTCTGTGTGTCAGTTTAATAGGTCGGACGTCGACGTATTTAAGCACATAACAAAGAAAATTATGTCAAGGACTTTATAGCCACTCAGCCAGTTTTTATATCACTGCAAATTTATTGTATGGGCACTCAAAAGAATAATACATAGGTAGGTATTTGTTTTTACTCTACCTCTCCCTTCCCCCCGCCCCCTCCCCAGTAGTAAAACACAATATTAAAGCTAAATAGTAGTGTACCTTGATGAAAATACACACATGCTTTACACCATCACACATTGCAGTCTATGATAGTTGCTTCAGGTTAAGAATTTATGCAACATGTGACTTCTTCAGAAAGCTTTTAATATGATCCTTACATACTTTGTTTACTATAAAACACCAAATGGAAAATACAAATTAAGTGGATGCTTCTTGTTATGTAATTCTTAAGGTTTCATACTGTATTAAAGTCCAAGTTATGCTTTATACTGTACAATTTAACACACACAGTCAGCTAAGACACACCCAGTTCTTTTTTGTTCCCCAAGATTCTGTAGAAATGTAGGCAAAACCCGAGTGACAATTTTTTTTTACATCTTGCCAAAATATGAGACAGCGATTATAGAAACTTTATGAATTTTATATTTGTAGAGGAGGAACTTTTACTTTTATTACTTTTCTTCATTTAAATAGTGCTAGTTTTAAAATCTTCTTCAAATTTGCATCAAAGGAACACATTGGAAGAATTACTCGCACAAAAGACAGGAAGGAGAATGCAGACCCAGGATTGTCAAGAGGAGAGGGTACAGCACAGAGTTCAGTGGAGCCAACTCGCATGTCTCTGGTCCCAGAAAAGGTGCATTCTGAAGCATATTTAGGGTGAAAACTAGGTCAACATAATTAAGTCAACATACAAAAGGGGATGAATTTCCCCCAACCCCCAACCACCTGGATCTGTGCTTGACAGGGGCAAATCAGATACAACTATAATGGCTTCAAAAATTTCAAGGAAAGTAAAAATCTTATACATTTATAAACCAAAAATGTAGAACTGTTGTCACTCCAAGATTAATGTTTGTCGTCCAGTTACAGAGTTGTTGACAATTGACGATTGACAATTGCCAATTCATAATCATGGACGTTAAATATGAATCTAAGAGACTGACTTCAGTCAGCTTGCGGCTTTGATAAGCCAATGATGGCTTCTTCGCCAGTTTCTGCTGGCTGGAGGATCTAAAATACATACATACATACATACTGTACATACAGTGCTCAATGGTACCTACAGTGTAAACCTGTGTGACCATACAGTGTATCATCTCTTTACACTGTGTTTCAAATAAGAACAGCCCAGGTGAACACAGAATAATCTAGTACATGTTCAAATATTGTGCAGTGCTGTTTTAAAGGCTCCTAATTTTGGCTCAGGACTGAAAAATACAATGGTTCTTGAGTAACTACAAACAGCTATCTAGATAAACACATACTTAGACAGACTTGTACAGCAATTTGACTGTTTTTCATACCATTTTGTGATGCGATGCTGGATAGATTATTCCCTGTTTACAAGATCTACGTTTTGAATTGTCTTACATTAATGGTGAGGTGGTGCCGTACAATTTGAGTTGATAATTATGAAAACATGATGAATTCTCTGTAGATCTAATGTACAGCTATAGAGGACCTTGCTCTACAAGAGAATGGAAAAATGTGCCATGAGGCTACAGGTGAGTAAACATGGACATATCCTAACACAGTAGCTATAAGGGCGGTAAATTGGAACATTCCATTACCGGCAATCAATACCTCTAGCATGTGGTTCGTTAATCACATCCGAACAAATTTGGTTTCATTCCCCTAAAGCTTTAAATATTGTAGATAAAGTTTTCAGTTGGTCTGTATCATCTTCCTTAAGGGTTCCATTTTGGAACCAAATACAGATTTTAAAGTTCAGTTTCCTTTGAATTATTCTGTAAAATGACAGAAAGTAGATTTCCTACGACTATTTGTTACAGAATAAAAGCTAAAAGTCGACAAAACCTTCACTTAGTCTGTGCTTTACAAATGATTCTAATAGATAGATTGATGATTTCAATTTATAATTCACACCTTTGCAATGTTTTGCTCTAGGTGCTGGAAAAATATCTTAAGCAGCAAGATGTTGCTCTGAAAATAGCATGTTCATATTTGGATTTCATCTTGCAAGTTATGCTGGAAAATTATCTGAAAGGAATGGTAGATATGGAAAGACCCTCCAGTTCAAGATCACCACCAAATTCCTTGTTTGCAAGTAATCTGAATTTATCGGTGCATTAAAGAGGAAAACCAAACTGACATAAAATACTGCACGTTAAAATGTTAATACAGGATCAAAATTCGATGGTGAATTAAACAAATTTCGCCCCATGTGCACATTTAATAACCTGTCGATGGCTGCGGTTGTCGTATGTGTGTTGCTTTGCAAATGCTTGACACAAAAGTTTTAGTGTGATGCCACGAAAGGTCAAAATCAATATTTGCAATTTTTAATATCGTCTTCAATTTACATCTGATTCTATCAGCCACCATTCAGAAATAAAAGAAATATCTGAATTATTTTTTAATAATTGGATTCTATTAATTAACTTAAAGAGACATTTTAGTGACTCATCGAGTTCATTGATGAATTTGTTTAATTAAAAATTTTACACAGATCCAATTAGTTCCAACATAAAAAGCTACTTTTGATTAGTTCACTATATGTACTGTAACATTAAAACTTCCAGATCTATACTTGTAACTGTCAGTCAAAATCATTCTGATTTCCAAACCTTAAATAAAACACATGTATACTAAGTAATGCTTAGAGTATCAACTATATAATTAGTCTATACTGTAACTGATGTTTGCTGTAATTCAGGAAATTGCCAGTGGGAAAATTGATTTTAGCCAGTACAATTTTTAAAGTACTTCTATTTTATTGCAAGTGGCGCTAAGATTGCAAAACAAGTAGGCCTGCATCAAAAGCTTGTAAAAATCCAGCAGAAAAGGAGCCCTGCTTTTTTTCAAGTAATATGTACTTATGACATTAAAAGTTCCAGCTGTATGTTACTCTTAAACATATATCCTTGAGCTTGGTTTGTAATTTTATCAAATTGACCTAATAAATATTACTAAAGAGATGAGTCAGTGCCATTGATCGTATTAGACCTCCGTTCTAGACTATCTCATCTTGATGAAGTATAAAATAATATTGAGCAATTAGTGATTCTACAAAACGCTTTATTTTTTCACTGCATGTACATGTAAAAATCAAAGTTGAGAATTTTCAAAAATATGTCCTATTTTAAATTTAAAATATGAACAATATTTTACATTTCATAAATAGAAACAAACCTTACTAAATTGTACGTTGTTAGCAGAGTTTTAGTTCCAAATTTTACAAAAATATTATCAAACTTAATGCCAAAAAAAGAATGCTATTAAACCAAGAAGTTTCTACAATTTTTTCTTTTTTTGTTCCACATTTAACTTTATAGTACAGTACTTATCATATTTAACTCAGTCTACACTCATGTGTCTCCTATGTCCCCCCCCCCCACCCACTCTTTCTCTCCCTCCAGAATTGATTCTGTAATATTACTGTTAACAAGCAGCCATATTCCGATCTTCCACATAAAATCACCGACACATACTATCATCCAGGGCACTGCGCAATTTTCGAGGGTTTCCACAAGGATAACACAGCCTTGTGTCAAGGATGTTTACTACAGGGAGTAAAATCACACAAATTTTCATGCTCGAGTAAATGTAACCTGAATGGATAGCCTCACATCTCTGTATTCAATTTCATATCACACATATCATGTCATTCGCCGGCTTAACAACAAAAGGACGGAAGGTTCTTTCACTCATATTCATCTGGGCTTTAGAATGAATTAGTAACACAACTGTCGATATTTCTGTTGGAAGAGTGTTCACGCGTTCCGTGCGGCGAGAAAAGGTACCGTACATTTTTAAAGGGGAAACGATTCCCAACTGGAAAACTCTTCCCACAACAATAAACATGTTAACAGATGATGACCAAAAGGAAGATATTTCATAAACAATTAACAAGGAAGGATATTGTTACAGTTCAAAGATGGCAAAAATATATACAATTTCTCAAAGCACAAATTTATGGAACCCCTTTCATAAAGTCTTTTCCTTGTTTCTTCTTCATTTTCTTTTTGTGTTTTGTTTTTGTTCAGAAACAGTTTTACTTTCAGGTTTAGTTCATACAAACAATTAACCTAACTAGTGCTATTGTACACTGATATTTACAAAAGACACTGCACATATATACACTCAGTACACCACCAAGGTTATCAGTATTGGACCCCAATTTTTACAAGCACACAAATGGTCACTGCACACATATATGTATGTTACTATGTACACATCTATTAGTCTGTGCCTTCAGTTTTAAAGACAATACTTTCCTACTACTGTACCCTTTACCCATGGGGGCATAGGGACATACTTCCATGGCTTAAAAAGACGCAACAGAAGATAATTCTTGTACATATAGTGGGTAGTCGAATTTTTGTGACCCTAGAATAGTTTGGAGATTTGGGGTTGTGGGCGATATGGAAATAGCCTAATTAAGATTGTTCTAAACAATAGAATTATTATTGGCAAAATGAGCATTTTACCATCTATACCACACTGTAGTATGCACTGCTAAAACTAACAGAAATTAAGAAACTGTAAATGAGCAAGATTAAAAGGATCTCTATGAAGAGGGTTTAAATAAAAACAAGAATAATGATGAGCAAGAAAAATGATGAGCACTTCACCATAGACCACAATGCAGTATGAACTGCTAAAACTAACAGAAATTAAGAAACTAAAATTAATGGAAAAGGATAAAAGGTTCTCTATGAAGAGGGTTTAAATAAATACAAGAATAATGATCAGATATCATTTTCTTTAACAATCGAATCCTTTAACATTCCCAATCAATTGCTTTTTCTATGGAGGAGTTGCCTCTGGCGATTATAAAGGAAACAACCGCAATATGCATCACCTCTCTAATGAATGCCAGTTGAACCTCAAATGTATTAATTCTTCTTTTCTTTTAACTAATCTTCTTTGAGATGTTAATGCAAGTTACTTGGTACATCATCATCATCATCCAAATTTGATAAGTTCATTAATCTATTTTCACCAGATAATAATTAATTCCATTTTAGGAAATGATATATCTGCTCCATACAATGTATGGCCCAGTCATCCTTCATGCAGGATGAAGAGAGAATACAGTACAGTTAGGATTAGCTAGGTCTCAGAATATGTTATTATTTCATTATTATATTACCATATGGCATGGTGCATATATACAGTGATGGATTTAACAAAGCAACTGGGACAACTGTCGAAAATGGCTAGATTCAATTCCATTACTAGGTCTACCTCTTCACTAAATGTATTTTTCTACCTATGCTTCTAAACTTATAACACATTTTATAAGTTGTTAATATAAGCTTTTAAATCTATTACTAGGCCCATGGGCATTTACAACATATACAGAATACCTGTACATTACAAGCAATATAATGCATATATTGTATTGCTTGCAATTGAAAATAATAATAGGCCAATTAAACATAATGACACTTTATACGCTACTAGTTATTCGCTCTAAGTAAATACACAAGGTTCAATACAAAATTGTCTTGGCACCAATGGATGGATACCTGCGTAGAATTAAGCCTGGGCCTTTTTGCAAACTGTTATTCTGTAGGCCTAACGTATGGACCTAGGCCCTAAACCTAACGTGGGACGAATTCCTAATAAAAGTACATCAGCAGGAACTTTTACTGTTAGACCCTGAGCGTAATATTCATTTTAAGTTTTAATAACTAGCCTACATAAGTTGACTAGTTCAACCCAACACACGGAGAGAGAAAGAGATATAGTCTGGGGTAACTTACCTACTGATGATAATCCGTTGGTAAATATATTCTGGTGTAGGCTAGTTCATAAATCCGTGTCTGGTGGTTTCTCTCTTCATCAAAATAAGTTCCCAACGTTCATAGGCTATCCATGTGTTTCCAAACGTGAACAAAAACGACGGATATGAGATATGAAGCCAATAACTGTTCTTGATAAAGTACTAGGTAACCAAATCCTTGGTAAGGGTTCTCATCCCACGAATCCAAAACTTAGATGAATAGATTTTGAAATATGTTGTAACACGACAGAACTGCTCTCGCTTCAAAATGGTGATGAACTGATGATGATGCTGTGTACGTACGTACGTAGAACAGCAGACTTGCTCATTATCAAGGCGTGTTTATGTACTCGGGGTTTGACCGTTCGCGCGCTGTACTCAGTTCGGAAGTGGCGGTGCCTCAGAGCTGCCAATCAAATAATTCGAAGGGACTTCACCGAAAGGGGGCGTGGGAAACACATCCGGACAGTAATATTATGCTAGACAACAAACAGTTGGATTTTGTAGACGTTTTGTTACAAATAAAATGCATTATTTGTAAAGTTTTTCGAGACAATATTCACAATGGAGCATTGAAACTGCTTTCACATGTTCGTAACATAATTTTCTCCGATCACAGTCAATTAATTGTTGGTTGACGTGTGTTGTGTAATCTTGTATCCTACGATATTTGTAGTAGGTTTTTTTTAAGGAAAAGTGGCCCAAGAAAAAACCTGGGCACGAAAACCAAACTACCAAACGACTGATCCGCTCTCAACCCCCAGTCCCCTTGCATCGGGACTGTGACTGTGTGATCATCGTCAGATGTGCATCACCATTCCCCTCGAAAGGAAACAGATACTACACATGATCTTAGCCAAAAGGCCGAGAAGCGATCGCGTTCTTCTCACTTTTTTTATCATTAACTTGTCAGAAGTTGATATCAGTACTAGAGAGTATAATGTAACTACAAAGAGATCAAGCAATCGTGGTGAACTTCGGAAAAATAAAAGTATCCGGTTACACAAGTAGTGTTATTGTTTACGTTTCATCGTGAAGATACCTCACTGTTAGTCACGTTGAAAACACATTTAGTCATTTCAGAAGCTTACTTTAAGCATGTTCTACAGGACATTCGTTCCAGTGAAACGTCATGGAAGGCGACGAAGATTGATACCTTCTAAAATGGCCAATACAAAATGACTTATAGATGTTCGAAGTCTAAGAATGGTCAAACTGATTTCATAAGTTCACCAAGGAAACATTTGAATGACGATATTTGTAGAGAAGCCGCTGGTTTGGGTGAAATTTCGGTATCACTGTATGGCCGTTCACAAAGGGTTCCAATGAGCATAAGTTTGGTATCGTAAATGTGAATACACCATTTATTTTTACTTCTAACCGCCCTTCCTCCACCCTGTATCAAACCATGAGAGCTGACCTTAATGACAACTTCCCTGAGACCCTGACCCATGATCGTGCAAGATGGTATACCTGTAAAAAGTTGGTTATAAGTAATGAAATAACCAAAACCACTGAGTATTAAAAGAAAACGCTAAGTTGAACTTGGCACCTGATGGGACTTATAAATGGCGATAATTAAGTTGAAAATATAGCCCTTGTAACTGCAAAAAACTAATGAACTTATACAGTGCCTGCATGGTTAACAACCACCGGACAAATATATAGTATCATAAGGTGTATATTCCTATTTAAGACTTACAGGATCAACCCCACGATAGAGTGTTGGTGTTTTACGGTTTGAATTATTTGAGTTTGAGTTTTCTCGGAGGACCCTTGACGGTGGGGACTTCTGCTGCAGCATTGGCCTCATCAATACCCAAGGGCGTAGGAACCGGTGGGGCTGGGGGGCCCCCCCCCCCCCCCCCCCCCAGTGAAAAATATGGTGGGGCGGAAGTATCATTCCGCCCCCCCGCTCCGCAAGTCAGAAAACCCCTTTTTCATTTCCAAATGAGAAAAAAATCTGATTTGGAGCACCAAAATGCATCTAAGGCCAGGTGAAAATGCAAAATTATTTACAAAATGGAGTGGGTGTTGAAGTGTGCTATATTGCACCAAATTGCATCTGAGGCCACCTGGAAATGCAAAAAAAATCCAAAAAAAGACCCCTCCATCAGTCTTCAGCCCCACCACTCAAAAGTACTTTCCTACGCCACTGTCAATACCTATTGGATAATCATGTACTTGTCGACTGGGTCAAATCCATTCATGTTCAAGTCGGACCCGTCGGCGAATTTGAAGCAGGCAAGTTGTGTAGACTAACACTGATAATAATAGCCCTGACTACTTGTAACCTTTCTTAAGTCAGTAAATTAAATTGACAACATAAGACATATATTTGTAAATGCCATTTATTAATAATCTCCTTTCCCCATTATCTTGATTAATTTTCCGCTTTTGTCATTTATTCATTTTACGTGGCATGTGTAGGTTATAATTTACTAAAAATATGTTCAAGAACTGGAACTACCGTAAATTACAGTTACATTTCTTTTTATAAAGATACTCGTGACTTGGACACGAGTATAAACGACTTTCTTGATAATGGTGTACATCTCATACTCGTTTATAGATAAATCAGTACAGTATGCTATTAATATCGTATGTTGAATTACTACTATATCAGGAAGCATCATAACGATATCACATAAATAGTCTGCCACATGTCACAAGGTGTTGTGACGCAGGCGACAATTTATTCATGTCACATAGAAGGATCAAATCCAAATTATGCAGAATTTTTATGTACAATGTATGCAGAATTCGCTAAGTCACTAAGTTGCTAAGCTCTACCACTCATGAACTGGATAGCCGACATGTTGGTCCATTCATGACACCTTGAACTTTCCGTATCATGACAATGTTAAAGTTAAGCTGTGAGAGCCCAAAGTAAGCTAGAACTGCAATGATTTGCCTGCAAATACGCAGTATTTTAGTGCGAGTGGAGTGCTTGCAGTGTTAGGAAGAACTTTTCTGTTGTTCATTGTGTTATTTTTTGGACGGACAACATACCAGGGAGTATAGTCATGTATACCTACATGGTGAGGGCGCTTGTGAGCGCCATGACAGGCTCAGATTAAGTTGGCCACAGTAGCTAGCCTCTGAAGCTACAAATGTACAGAGACTATATTAAACTTTAAGTTTCAACGTCCAGTCATGTAGGTATCGTTCACTTGGCCAGTAATGCCAATAATGTAGCGCGCATGCGTACTACAATAACAAGCCTCTTCATCCCAAACTCAAAGAATCGTACACTGCTCAGGCTTGGGAGGCTTAAAGTGGTCTAAAGTCGCACCACATGTACTTGTGTACTCTGAAATCCAAGCCTCAAAAACCGAAAATTGGTTTGTTTTTCTCTTATAAAACAGAAAAATTTGATTTTCTATATAGTTTTGTTCCGCACTTTTTGCGTTGAAAGAGAAATAGGAAGTTTAAAAACGATGGCGCTGTTAAATATCAAGTAATGGAGATATGTGTATAGCTTCGTCTAGCGTTGGCGTGTACTATTGCTGCAGTCTGAGAACAAGATGTGATTACAAGCTCTGTTTCGCAAGGATTGCAGGAAATATGTTTGCGTACATCAACATCGTTTTTTAGCTGGCAAACTTGCATCTGTAACTCTACGGATGGCAACAATTTTGACGTATTAGCAAGTTGGAAATTCATCGGCGGTATGGAGAGGTGATGATTGCACCGTAAGTCATCAGTTACATTTTAACAGACTAAAAACTTCGTGTGTAAACAACAAACAAATTCTCAACGACGACAAAACCGAATGATTCATGTTTCGTGACGGTTCTGTAATGTCAGCCCTGTAACTTTCGTTAAGATTAGTGATTCTTGTATATCTCCGGTTCCCTCTGTTGTAGATCTGGGTGTTAATTTTTTTTATGATAAAGTCACATTGGTGCCTCAAAGAAATATCTCCCGCTCTGTTTCATACGCGATCAGAAAAGTCAGCCAAAATTCGCAAATATATTGATCAAAGGTCGACTGAGACACTTATCCATGCTTTGTTATCATCCAGACTAGACTGTTGTATATAGCAGCCTTATATTTGGTCATCCTGTTTACCAAATCTCTAAGCTTCAACGCATCATGCAAAACATCACCGCGAGATAGGATACCCTCACAGATAACAGATCCCACATTAAATTAAACATATTCTCTACCAACTTCACTGGCCTCCTCGGTTCTGAAAGAATAAAGTACAAACTTCTCAACCTCAGTTACAAGGCTATATCCATGGTTTTGCCCCAAACTATATTTCCAACTTACTCACCTTACAAATTCCAACTCGCTCACTCAGAGTTAATAGTGCTATTCTCCCAAAAGCCACCAACATTACTGATTATACAGGCACACACACGGCACATACCGTCACACTTGCGCACGGCACGTCTCCCAACACCAAATCGATAAACAATGTTTATAATGAACCTGCAAATAATTGTATTACAACCTAAACTGGAATTACTTCCAGTATTTCAGCCTAGCTTTCAGGCAGCAGAAGTTTTCTGTTTAGTACGATATAAACTTGCTTACAACGATTCTTTTAAGAGATCGCACCACGATGACCCTTATAGCATGGTGTCAATACTCGTACAACAAAAAGGATGCATTCCACGACCTGAATGACAGATCATCATTCAGCTCATTCCTGATGAGTCAATACAATGCCTCAAATCATAAAAAGGTTCGGTTCACGAGCTGCATATTGTGCTCGAAAATTTGCTATGAAATGTCTAGATTTCGATGAAGCATCAAACTTTCTACACTTTATTGTGGAAATTTCGACCCAAAAGAATCCCCATAATTTCAACGAAGAAGCTGAACTTGAAACATAAATATTTCAAAATAAACAAACACAAATTTGAGATCAACCATCACCATATATCGACAGACAGGAATTTCGATGCAAGAAGTTGCAATTACTAGAAATGTGAAATTCTGCAATAACATAATCTTAATTTCGAAAATGCAGTGTAAAACTTTGAGGTAATACAGTCCAAATTTTCAGATGTTCGATACAATAAGTCGAAATTTCCAATTGTTGTTTTGTCTTAAATCTTGTTTCGTCGAAAGTTACTCGTATTCAGGAAAATAAACCTTTTGAACGATTCATTATGTCAAGAATGGGAACACATCAATGGAGTTTGATGTAAATTAAAATCGTATCGATCCGTTGAACACATTAACAGCTGATCAGAAGGAAAGTTGCTGTAGTGACGTCATGCATTGAGCGACGTGTCTCTGTTATAACTACACACGCTTCACACACATAAGAATCAGTAGGGGAAGTTATATGAGATCACGTACAATGTTATGCAAAGTATTCGTAAACTGTTTAAAATAACGCAAAATTTTTCAAGTATTTTGTAATTCTTAAATTAAAATATTCATTTAATGGAAAACTGAATCGTAAAATGCCAGAATAATGTATTCTCAAATCTGATCAACTATTTTGGATCGAATTTGATGTAATCGTACTGTTATTATCTGCTCCACAGAAAGTAAAGATCCGTGTGTATCTGCATGCTACACACGTATTTCTTTCATAGCACTTATACGACACATAAGCTTGTAACTTAGTACTCCTGCTTAGCACTACTAGTACTAGTGCTACACCAACGAACTGCAGTCAGCGCTTTGACATAGGGAACTGTAGCTATTCAGCTGCTAGTCTAAGTTCTTATATGACGAGCCGAGGGTTTAGTTAGAAGGAAGACACCTCAGGATAGTGGTGGATAGGATCTTTGATTGTAGACGAATGTCTATATTGTTGAGTTGTTGCTGTATGACCACCAGTCATACCTAGCCGTAGGCTAACGTAGGCCTAATACTGATTTACAATACAGCGGCCTAGTGAATGTGACTTAGAAACTAACTATTAATGTGAGATCGTGGAGATACGTAACCTAACCTATGATCCAATAGCGTCCTTGTTCAACTATTTTTTATTGAAATTAACCTTGTTGCAAGAAGATATGGAACAGCCCTAAGTTAGGCCAGACAGATGTCAGACGGACTCTTGTTAATTTAGACCTAGAGTTGCATCGATTGCTGACTTTAGACTGAGTGCATTCTAGCCTTTTTTGCCAGACGAGTACAGGGAGTCAGTCAGTAATTGAAGCCTTAGCCTGGCTTTAAATTCCGAATGATAAATATGAGAGGCGCAGCATTAACCACAGCCAGCTTTGTGCTGACGGCTGCGGTTGTTGGACATGCCTACTATCAGAAGAAACAGTTTTATCCGTCAGTGGTCTACATTACTAAATCAAATCCCAGCATGGCGGTAAGTGAAAAAAAAATTTCTACTTTCCCTTTCAGAAGCCCCAGTCAAAAACATTCATGACAGACCAAGGCCTGCATATTAGTGGTGTTGAGTGTAGTTCAGTTTGTTGCACAGTGTTGTGAAGAAGTTCCAATAGGCCTATAGATTGCAGTAACTTAATGAGGTTCTGCCAAATATATCAGCTGTAAGCATCTGATAAGCCTACAGTATACCAGAGCAAAATGAGAAAGACGTGAGTTTTGTACCCATAGAGTATCGCAGCATCTGACCACTTCCTCATATAGTGAGGGAGGTGAAAGAAACCCATTCAACATCACTCTACTGGAGCCATGGCCAATATACATTGTTTCAAACCAGTGATACATAGAAGTAACAACACTTTCCAGTTCCCAAAATCAGAAAAATATGTAAATCTATGGAAGATTCCTCTCAACACCAGTTTGAGGCTACAATTTTAATGAGTCAAGAGAAGCTAGCTTTTCATTGGAATTTAAAGCAATTAAATTTAAACTGTTACATCTACACCACCACTTCAACTTTAATTGTGCAATTTAAGCAATATTTATAGTTACAAAGGAATTGCAAATATGGCTAGCTATGTACTGAGGACCAGTGCATACAATTGATAACATACTGTGGTCATTTTGTGTGTGTGTGTGTGTGTTTGTATTTTACATAGAAGGCATGTAGAAAATTTCCACTTTGATTCCATAACTCACAGATTGCTTAGCCCTGTTACAATTTGCTAATTGTCACATAAGAAACCTACTGTACAATTTGATGATTGTCCATTCTCTCAAGATGATAAAAGCCATCGTCTCCTTTTATTAGCACAGTATGTACCCTGAAATAAACCTACATGTCTCGCAGATACTGATTCCTACTGGACACAGGTCACTCAAATACTCTTGAAAAGATTCTGTATACCATAGATCTAGACACTGCACACAGGGTTATACATGTATGTTTAATAATACACTGGTACAGTGGCAGTTGTATTCAGTAATAGTTTCTGTCAGACGTGTGTACAAGTTACGGCAGTCATGATGGGATTTATACATGACCAATCAACTTTGTGAATATAATGTAATTTCAGTTTATATGCTCTGTTGTGTTTAGATATAATCTTATACATGAAAAGTGTCACAGGCCACACATATATGGTACTGCATATCACTGTTTGCACTATGCACATACAGCACAAATTTGTATACTAAAATGGAGGGGAAATTCCAGTGTTAGGTGATTTGTATTGTACAATATTGAGCAAATATCACCCACCCTCCTGCATTACATTATGTACTAAGGTGTAAAGTTTTGTAAATAGTCTTACTGTTAAATAATGGAAAGTATAGACCTGTAATACATTGTAATACTAACAGTAAAAATGAACTTGCTTTACATGAAAATTATATTTCTTTCCAGGTACTCTACATACAAGCTTTCGTGTTTGTAATTCTGATGGGTAAATTAGTGAAGAAAGTCTTCTTTGGACAGCTGAGGGCATCAGAAATGGAGGTACTTTATGCCATCAATTTATTCTGCACTGCTTTTGTATAGCTCGTTGATGGTCTGGGTTCGTAGGGTTGGGATGGGGGTTTTTAGGTTGGTTTTTTTTTATTCGTTTTGTTTATGTTTTTTGCTTTTATTTAGTTTGTAAGTGTTCTGTTGGTGTCTGTCTGTCCGTCCCTTGGCCCCCTGTTGTTCTTTTTTTATTTTTGTTTTTTAGTTTTTGTGTTGTTGTGTTCTGTTGTTTTGTGGATTTTTTTTCTATGTTTGTATTTTTTCGGTTTGTAGTTTTTTCTTTTTTTTTGGTAATTGGGTCTGTTTTTGGCTTTGTGTGCTTTGGTTGTTGTCCAACAAGTCGTGGGGGGGAGGGGGTGGGGCAGAGTGTTGTGGGGGTTTCTTCAGATTTTTTCCTATGTATAGTTTTTTTTTTTGTTTGTTTGCATGCATTTGTTTTTTTGTTGTTGCTTGCTACCATTTTTTCTGAATACTGCTTTTTTTTTTTTTTGTTTCATGGGGTAATTTTTTCTGTTTTTTCCCTTGGCAAATTTTTTTCCAAATTGTTCTGTTTGTTGTTTTGTTTTACGGTGTCTTTCTGCTTTGTATCTATTATCTTTAATGTTCGTAAGAATATCTGAGCTTTCTCGAATGTTCTACACAGTTTTTACACTCTATTCTTTTCTGTGTTTTTGATCTGTATATGTTATACTAGATGTTTTATGTTTCTTTTTTTTATTTATTTGTTTCATTCTATTTTTTTTTTTTTTTTTGCCCCCAGCATCTTATAGAGAGGTCATGGTATGCCGTCACAGAGACGTGTCTTGCTTTCACAGTCTTCAGAGATGACTTCAGTCCCAAATTTGTGGCCATGTTCACTCTTTTACTTTTCTTAAAATGTTTCCATTGGTTAGCTGAAGATAGAGTGGACTATGTAAGTGCATTTAATTAATGGGTATAAATTAATAAAAATAAAAAATGAAAGAAGAAATTAGTGTAATGAAACAAAAGTGTATGTTGTTTTCTGTTACATGGAACCCTTTTCTGTATCTGTGGAATCTAATTTGCTTTTGGTGGTTGGTCCTGTGTAGCTGTTTCATTCAATTAATTTGTATCCGCTTAGTATACCTACACTGTATGGATAGGTCTGTCCATCTGCTGTTAGGCTAAGCTGGAGATACATTACAAGATGTTTTACACGTCAAAACCGGACATCATGTTAATGTCTTTCAAAACAGGATATAATGTTATTTTTATTGGAATGCCTTATCTAAGATCTGTTATACAGGAAATACAACATTGTTCAGGAAACAGATTTGGTGATGTTTTAATTGAAGAATAAATATCTGATTTCCTTCTTTTTTATTCAGATGGAAAGAAGTCCGGTTATTAGTGTCCTCTTCCATCTAAGAGTTCTCAGTAAGTCCTTCAAACCTTTTAAAATTGCTAGCTTGTCAAAAGGTCCATACTGTAGAGTCATGAGTCATGAATACATTGATCAGGGAACAACCGTAAAGGCTGTGGTTAAACTGACAGGTTTATGAGGGTAGCTTATATTCTTGGTCCTTTGCAGAGTAAGTTACTCTGACCATCAATGTGGGTGCTTGACTTGACTGTTTGCGTGAATTAATAGTAGAAGTATTTCTTGGGAGAAGGACTTCCTAATAGTTTATGCAGTTAGATATTGCAATGGTTGTAATTATATAAATTGCCTTTGAGCTTCTTTCCAAGTTTTCATTGGGGCAGGGAAAAGCAGGTGTGAAAATTTCCTGCTAAAACTTAAGAAGGAACAGAAAAACACTCCTATTTGCCATTTGCAAATATAATGTCCTATCAATGAATTTAATCTATACAGTGCAGTAGGTAATTGAATCTCTAGTTTGTAGAAAATTTCTTTCTCTTGCCCAGATTCCTGATTAATTTATGGATCATCCCACAAACTCTGCAGTATGCAAATAAAATTTCTCATAATTTAGAAAAATAACTGTCATTTTGTAAATGAATTTTTGTGCTTTTGTTTGTTCCTCTCTCTCCTCTCCCTCTCCCTCTCTAAAGACAGATAGAGAAGAAAAAAAAGACCAGTATATTAATAGGTTCAGTTAGTCCATTGTAGTTGAGAGTATGAAACTGGGATATTTGGTGGTCAAATAGTAGATTAAGAAGCCCCTTCCTTCGAGTCACATTTGTGAAGTATTTCACATTTGTAAAGTATTTCAATAACAAGCAATCCTTCCATTTTGTAAATGAATAATGAGAAATTTTACACAGTACAAACCAATTTTTCTTTATGTAAATTTCTCAAACTTTGGGTTAGAGTGTACATGCTCCGGGAAACCCACTAAATCACCAGATTCCTCCTTGTGAACATCAATAACCATAAACTTAATTAAAAGTAAAAAAAAGAAGTGCTCTTGGTCAAATCAATTGCATCATTCCTCAGCCCTCCGAAGCATCTGTTACGGAATGAATGAAATTTTTTTTTATCTTTTAAACTTTACAGCTTTACTCTTATTCTTGGGCACGTTGGATGCCCTTTGGGTGAACTTTGCGTACCACAGTACCCTCACCAAAGGAGCAACAGTTCAGCTAGTGTTTGGCTTTGAGGTATTTTGACAAACTTGATTTGAATGTTTCACTGCAGTATTTTACTGTCTACTGCAAGACTTGTGCAAGTACAGTAATACAGCAGAACTTGCCAAAATTGGTAACATTTTACCACTGCGCCCTCCCTGACCCACTTCCATGAAATCAACCACTTCTTTTTTTGAAAGCCACCATTCTGAAGTAAAACACAATTTCATTATGTTTACCTTGAGAAACTGTGTTGTTTTGTAATCAAATGTTACAGGTAGCATAGGCCTAAAATACATTTATTGCAGATCAACCTGTAAATTAAGGCACAGGGTCTAGCCATTGAATATAAGTAATACTGTCATCTTCTCATTGCAAGCAAGAAGAAATTTGCCTGATATAACAGTCAAACAGAAGGTTGTACAATCTAAGTTTGCGTAGTGGGAAGGAGTGGGAAATTCAGCTGATATGGCACTTTAAAAGAGAGCCTAGCTGATTAATGACCACCATTGGCATGATATTAGTACAGCAATTAATATTAATTGTCAAATTATACCAGAGTAAGGGTAATCATTGAAAGCACAAGCAAAAAGAAAACTGTGCATAGATAATTTGATAGCCTTAGTCAATTTAGTGACATGTAAAGTTACATGATTGTCATCACCGGAAGACTTTTTCTGTCAAGGTTTACACAAAGTTACCAGTGCTATAGCCAAGTGGATAATGGCAGTGACAGTGTAAGGCTGGGCTGGGCAACCTACGGCCCATGGGCCACATCCGGCCCGCCAGTGATTTTTTGCGGCCCGTGAGATGTCTCAAGAAAAAGAAAAAAATCAATCTATTTTACATCATCACAAAAAACGAGCTAGCTGCTTATAATTTATCGGCACTAATGATGCTGTCAGGTAGGCCTATTATCCCCATTAATTATCAACTGTACTGTATTGACATTATGTTTTTGTGAATACAGATTAAGTACACACACCTATTGCTTGAAAGTCCTCGGAATCAAAGGTTTGAAATCAACAGCAGGTCGTTTGGCTAGGTGCGGCCCAGTCAATTTTTCACTCCTTATATCTGGCCCATTCATTCCAGAAGGTTGCCCACCCCTGGTGTAAGGGATGAAACAGGAAGAAAAGTCTCCTGGTTCATTAGTTGAAATTCAGATCAGCCAAAGAGCGGTGGGGATTCCACCTCAATTTATTGAAAGTGTTCATATGTGAACCCTTCTCCAAATTGGCAAACAGAATCTAAAGTGAACCACTGGATTTGATTGGATTGCCGTGAAGTCTAAGATAGAACGGTGAAATGTTGGTGGGAAAGTCAAAATATATATAAAAAAATATATAGAATCTGTAACATAGCAATCTTCCAGGCCAGAAATGATTAGCTTGTTTGTTTTATTGACAAATTTGTTTGTATATTTATTTGTTTGTTTATTTGACCTATTTGTTTGTTTATATGAAATATTAATCTGAATATGTACTTCTCTTTCAGTATGCTATCCTGTTTACAATTATCTGCAGTGTCCTCTTGAAGTATGTTCTTCACACTATAGATCTTCAGAGTGAGAATCCTTGGGAGAACAAAGCTGTCTACATGTTGTATACTGACCTCATAATGGGTAAGGTGATAATAACAAGAAGAGATGGGAAGAAGAGATGGTCATATCATTAGTTAAAGGACTTTTTTAGTGAAAAATGGAATCTAGTCCTTCAGGTCATATCTTTTTTTGTCTTTGTATTGCCCTTAGCCTTGCCCTGTGATGAATTTTAGTTTCATATCAAAGTGTTCCTCTACACTGCTTTTGTTATTTGTATTTTCTCTATACAGGTTTCATCAAAATGTCCTCTAACACTGGTTTTGTTCTTTGTATTTTCTATATACAGGTTTCATCAAAGTGTTCCTCTACACTGCTTTCGTTGCCATTATGATCAAGATACATACCTTCCCTCTGTTTGCGATCAGACCAATGTATCTCACTATGAGGTAAGTGTTTAAACTGGGCATGTCTGTCCTAACTTGACAGACCTTATCTGTCTTTGTCTCTCTTATATAAAGTCATGTCATATCTAGGCCAGGCCTGACAAGAGAGGGATCAGGGCTCTACAACAGTGTGGCCCGGGAACAACGGGGGGAATATGGACAAAGAATAATGTATCTAAATGTACCTAAGAAGAATGACGACTTCAAGGAGAGGGTTCGGTGACAGAATCGTCCCCTGGGCCAACCGAGCTCTTAATGCCTCACATGGCTTTCACGGTTATTGGTTGACAATAGGTGTAAACAATACATAATAGACCAGCTACACCATAGCTGATGTTGAATTAGTTACTTTTGCCATTATCATGAAGTGATTCTCCTGGAAAGTTTGTTCATTATGCTAATCATGTGACTGAATCGCATGCTGCGATAGTCATACAAAAGGCTTTTGAAATGCGAAAAAAAAAGTGTTATTCTAAATCGTGCTAAGGTTTATGTAGTCTAAATATTATTAAAACGGATTCTTTGTCAACTTTAACTATGAATTAGTTTTCAAAATATTTCAAAAAAAGTAAATGCTGGTTGATTTTTCAACGGCAAAAGAATGCCGACATTTGCTTGGATTCGTTAATAATTTTTCAGTTCAGATATGGCAGTAATAATGCCTTTCCATTTAAAGGGTGACTTCAGCCACAAAACTGAGTTTGTTATGTCTTAGACCATTTAAAGCCACTGCTATCAGTTTAGGTTGTATTTCTATACCAAAGAAAGGTGGGTTTTTCATCCACCAAAAAATCCATGGTTTTCCCATCTGAAATGGTCTTCTAAATTGTCAACAATCCAACATGATCTAAAACTGTAAATTGGATCACATTACGACAGGTAGTGTAAGTTACAAGCCAATCGGCTGCTCCTACTTTCAAGTGTGGCACTTGCGTGATAAAATAACCACCTTCCAGGCTGATAATATTCCCCAAAGCTAATGCATTCTACTTGCTCAATCATCCTATTTCTTCAAAAAGAAAAACAAAACCCTAATACATCATTCCTGGTTAGCAGTGGTTAAGTGTATCATGGCAGTTACATATGAGAACTTGTAACCACAGTTAATACAACCTAAGTGGTTCTTTTCCATAAAATTACTCATCCTGCCAGCCGAAAGGCAACCCAAATAAGCCATTCTAGAAATTCTAGAATGACGACGGCGAAGGGAAGGTCTGACTCGCACTCACTAATATTGATTGATATGTTAAATGTCTGCCTGAGATATCTGCTTCCAGCACAATCCCCGTTTACGACCAACTGGTAAAAACAACTTTGCAATTAGAAGGTAGATTGATGGATGCCAATCCTAAATTCCGTTTGACTGAAATTGTTGACGAGAGAATGTCAGATATGAAGTATGGGTGATAACATTTTCCAAGCTAGATTATAAACAACTGTTTGATACTACTTGAATCAAAGCATAGCCTGGGTGAAAAATGGAATATGACATTCTGTGGTTTCTCAGAATTGATGGGTAATATCAGAGAGTGTA
>KN891604.1:2255-25071 GCA_000934455.1 Apostichopus parvimensis
ATGCTTTGTAGACCTTTTTGTGTGAACTAATACCATCAAGGGGTATTTGCATGCTAAATTAAACATGGACTTTGTAAATCTATGGAGCTTATATTTGTTTCTCCAGAAGATGCACAAAGTCCTAACATTTTGAACAAAGAGATCATAGAAGTACTTATCGATTTAATGACTTTATTTACATATTTTGTTTATATTTTTAATACAACAATTATCCTCAAATCACAAGAGATCTTAGATGAAAGATGAAAGTGCAATAAATGAATGTTTATATATGTGGAATTTTTTTTTTAATAGGCCAATTATCCACCAATCACAGGGGATCTTAGAGAGGAGATAGCTCAACATTTTTATTCAGCAGTGGAGATCCTTAGCAACAGTCCACCTTTTCATGGTGAGTCCAACTTTCAATGTGTGGATATATTGTTAAATTTTCCAATGCTTTTAACTGGCCTGTAATTTTTTAATCTCATACCATAACAGATTTGGAATAAGAGAAAAGTAGAATTTCAGTAATATAAACCAACCTCAAAGTACACTGGATTACAGCAAATTAGTAACAAACTAGAGCTTTACAGGAACTCAGGTACCTGTATGCACCCTAGATAATGCTTGATTATAATTTTCATATAAATTTAAACACAAACATGAAATGTCCCCATTTCTTATGTTAGTCTTTTGTTAGTTCCAATATTAGACAGACATGGCATCAAATTTTGTAATCTAGAATTTGTCTAATGTTTCATAATCACAAGTGAAACCATACATTGTTACAAAGAGAAACCAGGGCTTTAGATTTCACTGCTAATTCATGCTGGGAAACACATACCTCTGCTTGGATATTAAGATATTAGCTTGTATTACAACATATTACCATCAAATGATTTCCCCACTGTGAACCGATTAGCTCAATATTTTTAGCCGTAGACGCTGTCTGAAAAGAAGATTTTTTTCGGCTTCAGATTCATTTCTGAATAAAAAATAAGAAAAAAACATATCTCCTTAATGTTTTGATAAGAGATATACCTCATCTGTTATCCTTGATTTTATAATCCTGTTCACTTTTTGCACCTGGCAATCTGCCTTATCATCAGTATTATTTTTAATGATCCAAAACAACTGAAATGCATATTTGGTTTTCATTGACAGCCGAACCAGATCTACGTCTTCATGGTGTTGCTCCCGATGGCACCCTACGAGCATACAAATTGGTCAACCATGCTAAGGTGAGGGTTTCCATGGTGAATTCATGTTTGCATGTCCTCCTTAAAGAAATTCAGCCACTGTTCTTGTTTACATTATCCCTTTGTCATAGTAACATGATCATAGGTATCCAAACTAGAAAGACTAGGTATGAAACTTGTTTTTTTTTCCAGTAAGAATTTCAAATATTTACAGGGAACTTTATGTAAACAGTTTCTGAATATTCGCACTGAATCTGTAAAACAAAGCAATTCATATTCAAGACTTCCAATACTCCTGCAAATATTCTCAGATATGTTTTCTTACAAGGAATTATGCCCTGTGAATTATACTGCTGTGGATAAGAGACTATGTGAAGTACATCCGTCTGGATGAATATTCTGTCAAATAATAAATACAGAGAGTTTAGCATCAATAAAATGCAGGCAGAACAGGTCTTCAGGATCAAACCTCTCTAGGCAATCTTTCTAGAATTTTTTGTTTTTCGGTTGGGTGTTTCTTTATGTGAAGTTGCACTTGATATTAGCATACTATGCAAAACAGCTTTCCCCACAGCCTCCCCCACCCCCTTGGTCTTATGCTGTAGCATCATTTTTGTATCCAAATCCCATAAATGAAGTAAATTATTTTGTTGCTTACGACAAGAAAAAATAATGCATAACGAGGTTCATAATCTAAAAGAAAACAAGAGCTGGACCTGAGAATTAAGGCAAAATTACCATGATCTTTTAGAAAACACACACGGCAGACACACACACAACATTCAACAATACAAAGACAAGTGCTTCTTGTCAAAGTGATGTACATTTTTGCAGTAGAGATTGCACATATTGTTATTTATATTTTTGTAATTTTGTTCTTCTTTGTAGACATTACTCTCATCAGATTCAGTGGAATGCCTGACACCATTCTCTGAAGAAGTAAGTACCTCTGTCACACAGACTAAGACAAAACCGGATACAGCTAAAGTAGTATTGTAGCAATTTAATTGTCGTCATAATCGTGTCTTTATGTGTGAAATTGGATTTGGTGCTTTTCAGGTTATTGTTGTTGTGTGGTTTTTTCCATTTCTGTTTTCTTTTTGGGAGTCTACTTGCACAATATCTGCTGGTTTTAGATCTACACGTCTGTTCTTTATGTCGTAGCATTTTAATTTGTTATTGTTTTTCCTTATAATGCTGTATTCTGGTCATGAAAGTGGAAATAAATTTGTAAAATAGCAAAAAGAGAGAAGAAACTTATATATACCAGCTAGACGTTAAGATATCATCGTTGAACGTTGAACAAATACATTTCTCTCTATGTTGGCATCCTCTTGTCTCCTCTCTCTGAGATTGTGTGAAAGTAATACGAAAAAATGAGTAGAGTAAACAAGATATTTTCATACCAGATGTAAAACTGTTGCCCAGGAGCCATTTTACGACTTGATCTAATATTTAGGTGACACACTGAAGTCAAATTTGAACCATAACTTGTGTACACTTGGAAGGCTTTGGAGTTGACATTGATAAATATTTTCAATGCTTTGGGATACTAACACTCCATAATCAATATATATATTTCATTAGCTTGTCTTGACAAAGTTTCAATTTAATCTTCAAATAATGAAGCAAATCTATTTCCCTGAAAATTGTGAAGTTTCCAATTTACCCTGTTACAGGCATAGTCCTATTATGAAGAATATGTCTGGGGAAGGAAATGTTAAGAATCTAGTAAAATTAAATAATCTCTCACTCTTTAAACTTCACTCTGTGAAGAATCCTTCGAGAGTGTTTTAGTTTGATCAATTAAAATCTGATTTTGAGTAAAAGTCAGAGGTAGGTTTTGCTGAAATTGTTGGCACGACGTAAAAGCTTGCTTGAAGATCTTTTTGATCCATGAAAGCAAAACTGTAAGGGTTAAGCACTCTACAGGTTTATTTACAGTGTTATTTTCTTAATGTTACAGAGAAATGTTTCCTTCTTGACCTCGTAGTCCCTCACTACTTTGTATCTACGTTTGATTTTAGGTTCAAGAGGCTTGGGAGACGATGTTATCTACGGTCAATAAAATTCACAAGAAGTATTCCGAAGGTACTTCAGCAACCGCCGGTCTCGCCTTCCAGCTGCTCTTCCTGCAGGTCGGTCTGCAAACCTTCCGTGAACCGGAGCAGTGTGCCGAGATTCTAGAGGTGAGAGACGTTAACCTAAACTGGTAAATTTACTGGCAGTGTGTGGCTTGAGATTTCAACTGTTAGGTATCCTCTACCCAAGCTAATTTTTACTCAGAAATGGAGATATATATAATTTCATTTTATTTATTTATTTTTTTTTTCACAGGATCTTCAACTATGTTTTGAGAAAGCCATGGGAAAGAAAGACAAATTGAAAAAGAAAACAGATGGTTAGTTTAGGATAATTTTCTGACAATAACAGTTAAACAATGAAAACATAATATTCTCTGATAGCATAATATTCTCTAATAGCATGATACTCTCTTATAGCATGATACTCTCATATAGCATAATACTCTCTAATAGCATAATATTCTCTGATAGCATAATATTCTCTAATAGCATGATACTCTCTTATAGCATAATACTCTCTAATAGCATAATATTCTCTGATAGCATCTTCTGGGAGATCATTATGTCACTTGATAGAACTAAAATGGAGGATTTTGAAATTGTGCATTTGAAACTAGAATTACCCAGAGGGAGAAATATCACATACAACACCTTGGTGTGATCAAACTTATCAAGAATGTTTGAGAGTATGTTGTCACAATTTTAGTCTTGTAACAAGTAAGTACCACTCACCTCAACCACTCCCAAACCAATTTCATCTCATTTTCTGTAAAATCAAAGATATTTAAAGAAAAGATTGTGTGCTCTAGATGGAGAAAAGTACTTTATATTTGAAAGTCAATCAATGAATGGAGAAAACTTGCTCCCTTAATCTCCCAGCAACACAATACCTAAATTGAATAGAGTTGTACATTAGACTCTTTAATCGCCAGTATTCATTATAGTTATTCCTTGGCTATTAAAACTCAAAATGGATGGTAAATATTACATGATGAATAGTCAGTGTTTATGAATTGCATATTCATGTTATTCAACAAAGAGACTCGCTGTTTTAGGTACAACAGCCTGAGTATGAGTAAAAGTAGAATACCCATTGGTGTGAGTATTAGTACAAGACCTCTCAGCATATGAATAATTCATTTCCAAATCCCCCCCCCCCCAGGTACTGGTAACTGTGCTAGAATACGAGTACGGGACTCTCTATAAGTCTGCCGACAAAAAATCACTTTGAAGGATTGAATTATTAACTCTTCTATTTTTTCATTCCCAGAGCCGGAGTGGATGGAAGTGATCGTTGAAATACTGATCAGCCTGCTTGCCAGGTCCTCTCACCTCCTCCGAACCGTGGTCGAACATTCCTTCAAAATAATTTGCTCAAACCTCACAGAGAGCTCCCTGCAGCTCATCCTGGATGTAAGTCCTCAAAATCAATTCTATATCAATTTAATATTTGTCAGAGACGATGATAACATTCCGAAGGGAAGCAAAGAGCAGCAATGTTGGAAAACTTAGGAAGCAGTCCCTAATAAACTAATTCACTGGTGGTAGTATATTTGACTAGAAATTCATGTTTTGAATGTCAATTGCCAAATGAAAGCCAGTTTCTGCATTTTTAGTGAGATACAATATGGTTGTGCATTATAGTGGTTTATAAGGTTTCATTTATGTGAAATTGAACAGTTCTGGCTCATAGCAGTAAAGCTGTGTATGAACTTGAAGGAACCTACGATAGTGTCAGCGTGTGTGATTGTCAATCTGTTTGCCTGTCAGTCATGAGAAACAGCAAGGTTCAGGAAATATGGGTAATTTTATCGGGGATTAAAATCACTCAAGTTAAGGCTTTTGAATTGTGTAGTTGGAATACATGGTATTGAGATTGAGATTTTATGTGCTTATGTTACTTCAATGCTCAAGATCGATTTATTCTTGAAATGATCCTTAATGAACTCGTCAATCCTCAATTAATCTTTTGGCTCCCTTTGTTTCTAATACGTAGATGTTTGATCCAGATAAACAGAAGCTGATGTCTCTTTTGTCTTTTGATGGTGATGAAGAATCAGGTAAAATTGAGAAAATGATCAATTTCACATAAGATGATATGAGAAATAAATTTGAACTGATCTGAAATTTATTAGTGCATTCAAAAGTACTTGGACATTTTCTCCTCTTTGTTGTGTTTTTGTTGGTTTTTGGCTGCAATTGTTTGCTACAGTTTGTACAAACTTACAACATGATGCATGATTGACTCTGCGCAGTATCATAGAATTATGTTTAGTCGATATCAGATGGGTGAATGCAAGGTAATAAAGATCTGGATAATCCATAGATAATCCAAGAATTTTTCACTGGAGTTTCCTTCCTCTGTTTCTCAGATGGTGAAGATGAGGAGTTGATAGAGGAAGATGCTGCTCTGGAAGAAGATGGAGAAGGAGGAGAAAATAAAATATTAAACGGAAAGAAAAGCAAGACAGAGGTAAGTTTTGGATTTAAAGTGTTGTTTGTAATGTTTCTACAAGCACAATAGTCGTATCACTAACATGCTGCAATAGAGTGCTTAAATGCGCCGATAAGAGTCTTTAACTTTTCAAAGAAGATATTGTAGTAACGTTTAGGTAAAGGCTTGTCACTCTTTTATTAAGTAAATAATGAATGGAAGAATAAATATCTCTATGTGTATGAATCAGAGTGTGAGGTTTATTCTCAGATTCTTCAAAACAAGTGTCTAAATTTTACTCCTCAGGATGATGTTGGTGATGAAGATTCTGATTCATCAGATGACGACGACGATGATGAAGACGAAGATGAAGAAACTGCTCCTGTAGACGCTGCTTTTAGGAAGGAAGTAATGAATGCTCTCGGTGATGCAGGCGTACTGAAACAACAGGAGGTACGAAAATTATGAATTTTAAGCAATTAAAAGAAAACATATCGTCTATTTACACTACGAGTATCGTATATGAGTCTACTAGCAGTAAATGTGATATGAAATCAAAAAGAAACCAAAGAAAATACCTGCATTACCTTTCCCCTCCCCCCCCCCACACCCTCCGGGTGATGCAGGCATACTGAAACAACAAGGTATGAAATTTATGAATTTTATGTAATTAAAAGAGACATAGTGTCTAGCTACACTACTAGTATCACATATGACTCGACTAGCAGTCATGTGATATGAAATAAAAATGAACCAAAGAAAATACCTGCATTACTTTTCCCCTGCCCCCCCCCCCCTTCCTGGTGATGCCGGTATACTGAAACAACATTAAGTATGAAATTTATGAACTTCATGTATTTATAAAACACATTGTATTGTCCAACTACACTACGAGTATCACAAATGACTGGACTAGCTGTAATGTGATATTCAGTAAAAATGAACCAAAGAAAATGCCTGCATTACCTCACCATCTCCCCCCACCCCCTCCAGGTGATGCCGGCATATTGAAACAATATTAGGTATGAAATTTATGTAATTATGAAAAAAATGATATTGTCTAATTACACTACGAGTATCACATATGATTTTGTAGCAGTTATGTGATATAAAATACAAATGAACCAAATTACCTCCCCTCTCCCCTCCCTACTCCCCCTCCCCATGCAGCCCCTCCCCTGTGGTGCCAAACCATTCTTGCTTGTGTAGACAAACATCCCTATTATGTACTGAGCTCAAGATATTTCGCTGTTATAAATTTTCAACATTTCAGAGTTATTCTAATCTTTATATGTCCGAACCAACAACACTGAAAGTCACTCGTGAGAATAGATATTTACCTGATAGTTGATATTAACTTTTTTTTCTTATAATTTCTCTGCTTCTAAGATGCCTGAATATTTTTTTTGCCTTCTATGTCTGGTTTTGATCTGTATCTTATGTAATGATTTGATTATCTATTCGTCAATTAATGATTTAAATTATCCTCAGGATGACTCTGACAGTGACCTCAACGACGAAGCCATGGCCGCCTTCGACGATACCCTCGCTGACGTATTCCGAACCAAGAAGAAGAAGAATCAAAAGTTTGATGCCAAGCTTAACGAGGAGACCGTCGTCCACTTCAAGCTGAGGTAAGGAAGGCCGGCTTTGTTATCGTTATGTCTGAGTGTTCCTAGTGGCAAATAAAAAAAAAAAAATCTGGTATTTAATAAAACCTTTCAACTGTGTGCAGTTATTTTATATGTAGAAGCAGCTATATGGAATTTCTTATTTTTTTTCAATTTTGACCAGAACTGCTCAAAATACGATCAAACTGGGAGGCACCCCTTGTGCCTTTTTCACTCACCGAATATTAAGTATAAATATCATGAGTGATTTTATCAGATTTGGCATGGGCATCATTGAACGTGCCACTGAAGCAGCGAATCCATCTTCATATTCAACTGCCATTCACTTGTAATTTGGTTTTACTTTTGTTTTACTTTGTTATACTTTGTTATATTAATGGACTTATTTTCTTTCTTCCCAGAGCTTTTCAATTGTTGGATATCTTCATTAAGAAAAATCCAGATAGTCCTTTATTGATTGTGAGTATTTTTGTTATTCCACGTTCATGTCCTGTAATCGTCATTCCATAGATTATTAGGCGACATTCTGTGACCCTCACAACCAGCTACCGTATTAAAGTTGGTCATATTTTTTAGTGTTAGTTGAATAATGCCAGGCATGCATAGAACAGACCACATACTGCAAAACTAGCATGGCGTTTTAATTATGGTGTTGAAATGAACATGGCGTTGAAATGATAGCTAGAGACAGGCCTCTTTGTGGCCTTATGGAATGTTAGCTCAGTGGTTAACGCTGGTGCCTTTCAATCATAAGGTCCAGAGTTCGAGTCACTCCAAGATGAATGTATGTCGTCCAGATACAGAGATGTTGACAATTCATAATCATGGACGTTAAATATGAATCTAAGAGACTGACTTCGGTCAGCTTGCGGCTTCGATAAGCCAATGATGGCTTCTTCGCGAGTTCCTGCTTGCATACATACTATGTAACTGTTTTGCCAAGTCAAAAGATCATTCCAATATTACTTGGGCTAATTCATGCCACCCCACCCCACCCTCACCCCTCTTAGAGTGTGTCATGTACACATAGTGGCAATTTTCATTGTTTCTTGTTATTTTTTTAAGATTTAAGTGTGACTTGACACTAAATTTGTCTCCTGCAGAAAATGGTGTACCCACTGCTGGTGATTGCTGGGACGGTGAAAGGCCAGAGGGATGCAATGATCCTGGCAGAGAGGGCAGCACAGTTGCTGGAGATTAAATTCTTCAAGGCTAAGAAGGTAGATCTTGCTGTATGGTTAGAAACGAATAGGATTGGTAGCAGCAGATCATGGACATGCTAAGAGGGTATAGGAGAATAAAAGTAGATAGAGGCAGGGAGATGGTGTGCTGAGGGAAGGGAGATGGTGTGTAGAGGGGAGGGAGATGGTGTGCAGGGGGAAGGAAGATGGTGTGTAGAGGGAGGGAGATGGTGTGGTGAGGGAAGGGAGATGGTGTGTAGAGGGAAGGGAGATGGTGTGTAGAGGGATGGTGTGTAGAGGGAGGGAGATGGTGTGGTGAGGGAAGGGAGATGGTGTGGAGGGAAGGGAGATGGTGTGTAGAGGGAAGGGAGATGGTGTGTGCAGAGGGAAGGGAGTAATGGATGGTGTGGGGGATATAGGGAAGTATAGATAGTGCCAGTGGACAAAGAGGGATGGATGGTATGAGGGTGTACATATAACATTACCAAGTGTTCTCAATGCCCTATGTCCAGATACAAATGGATTTTCATTTTAGTACATTTGCCTATTGTGAATATTGGAACATTAATGTGACAATCATAATTTTTACTGTAATACTTAATTCACAATGTTTGTGTTTCTAGCTTAATGTAACATATCAAGTGCAGTTAGTATCCAGAGACATAGTTTCATGTCTTTCCTAACTTCAATATTTCTACATGTTTCTCTTTGCAGTATCCACATAGTATTTCCAAGAAAGATGTTGCATACATCTCCGAGACACTTGAAAAGTTGATGGACCGTGCAAAACAAGGTTGGTACATTATCTTTGGAAGTACGAACAGCTTCCGAAAGGATCCAAATTTAATACCGTTCAAAGCTGTAGTGGACACTTCCTGTTTTGCGGTTTAAGTCTCTCAAAATAAAAGCTGTATAGGTAAATCAACAATAGGAAGCTGTCTGGAAAGTTGGAAAAAATAATTTGAAAAGAGCAAAGATTTTTTTTGGCCAGATAAGTATTCTATTCAGTGATTCCAGGATCCATCCCTTAGTTAGTGGTGATCCCTAAACATCTATTTCCTGTCTAGGGGTTGCCAGTCAGAAGCCACACTGTGAATCCAGGGATCATACCCCAGTTTTTTCATCAATTAAACCTGGGAAGTTGGCGGGGAAGAGATTTCGAGAGAACTTAAGCTTCTTTTTAATAATTTGTACATGTAAATCAACCAGGGAAATCCAACCATTTGAAAATAGCAAAGGGTTCGTTGGCTAGACATTGAATTCAAAGCTCAGGGTGATAAGTCTGTGTGCTCTACTAGCTATCTAGGACTCATAATTCTAAGAGATTGTTGGCTAGACATGGAACTCGAAGCTCAGGGTAATAAGTCTGTGTGCTCTGCTAGCTATCCCAGACTCTAATATTTCTATTTATATATATCTTCAATTTTAATAATTCTAAGAGATGGATGGCTTGATTGGCAGAGCATAGGACTTCCTGTGGTCACTGTCTCACATCCCAAAGCAAAATTGAAAGCTGTCGTTGTTTACAGAATGAGAAATGTGAAAAATTTGACATCACTGTTGTTTACAGAAGTAGGTAGCTTGATTGTGGGGGGAATGAGACATATTACACCAGTTTGAGAAAAACAATATATCCATAATCTTGAAAAACTAACTCCAACCACTTGACTGTGTGTGACATAGTGACTCTTATTATTAACTACATCAGTAGGTTGCCATGGGAACTATCAAACAGCTCATGAATCTGATAACTCTTTTGTTGCCTGATTAATCAGGCATTTTGTTAATAAATTAACTGAAAGTTAAAGATATACAGTATAGCTATATTTTCATGATTATTATTTTTTGTTAATGCCATAACCTTTGAATAACCTTCTGTCTCCCATAGCCCATTCACTGAAGACTGTAACCCAGGTTTCACACTGTTGTACGTACATGGTAAGTTATTTTATCAAAGGCTATGCCACTCTGTTGTTCCTAAGATACAAAATATAAACCTAACTTCATTATGTTCTCTGAGTATCCAACTATTATAGGGAACTGTATGTGGGCGACCTAATGAATAGTTTGAAAAGCCGACATTACCGCGATTTCAAAACAAAAACCAGGAGTTGTATCTCGAAAAACAGATCCACATATCATAATACCTTATTTGATGCTGTAGCTTTGTGCGGAACTTTTGTAGTCAGAATATTGTTCTATTGCCATTTGACATTTCAAGGTCACCATATTCACATTGTATCCCAAAATGCCATTGTATCAATATAGAGCTGAAGTTAGCACTAGTATATCATTGTTATGGTCATTGTAATGTATATGTATTACGTATAGTCCATGAGTGTAACAATATAACTGTTGATGTCTAATAAAACACAGCCAGTAATTAAGACGATTTACAATTGATCTGTTTACATATTAGGCATATAACGTCGTCATAGGGATGTATGCTATTACACAGGAACATAGGCGTATGTGCTAGTGATATATATTACATAATTGATGATTTTTGTGATGGTATGATCCAATATTATTTTTATACTATCAAGTGCTTTGGCAGTCTGTTGTTGAATATCAATCAGTGTGTGTGTGTGTGCCTTGTATCAGTTTTATATTCACATTAAAGCTTCCATTTTGCACTGAATTTGTCATGATCTGCTGTTAACATAATCAACCAGTACAAGTAAAGTTTTATATCTAAAAACACATCTGTTACTTTAGTCCATGGAAATCACACACAGTATACATAGGCATCGGCAAAAACCAATGAAAGGCATGTGACCACTGAGATCTGTTGGTTAGATGGAGAGATAGCCAATTTATGTGTAACTATTACATGGCTTCATCAGAATGCACAACGGTACAACCAGGGAGAGGAGGTCAGGGGTACATGTGGTTCCGGGCCAAGAAGGGGCCTGTGGAAATGTGGGATGAAAAAAAAATTATTTTCAAATCCAAAATGAACTTTAGGAAAAAGTTCGAAAGGGTCATAGTGAACTAACTATCCCAAGGGTCTGATTTGACTTGAATGCCATTGAATGACAGAATGACAGAAATACTCAAATATCATATTTTGTTTGATAAGGTAATATTTGGCAGAGTTAAAACACAATATGTTGCATTTGCTTTTGACCTAAGAGTAGAAGTTGCAAGGAATTTTAAATTAAAGTCTAGCCCTTTAATTTAATACAGTAATACTATTGAAACATACATAAAGCATTGAAAATCAACAGTCTTAAAGTTGTATTCTGATGTTTTTCCTTGTCAGGCTATCGGTAGATACTTTTCCTCATCGTTTGTAAATTGTCCTTTAAGGTTTCTCTCACTCTCTTTGTTTCTTCATTAGGTTAAAGTTATGAATGCCTGTCATAATAATGAAAAAATGGTAAGCATCTTCAGTTTGTTTTTATGTCATTTTTTTTTTTCTAGCAGTTTTTTCAACAACTGCAGATGTGTACTAATTTTATGGAAAATTCTCCAGTGATTCTTAAGATATAAAGACCAGTGTGCCTCTGTTTGATATGAAAGTCCCATCAATTGTGTCTTTTGAGACTAGGTTGCTTTGGTGGCAAGCAACAGATTCTACCTGACACAACAGGCCACAATACCTTAATGTTGATAGTATAAATGTGATCAAAATGTGTGGTATATTTTATCTAGCAGCCCTACAATGAAACTCTAATCTTGCAGGTGGGGAGGGGAGGAGATGGGAGGGGGGTGATTGAAATAGCAAGCCTTGAAATAACCGTGTTCATGAAGAGGGGTGTTAAGACCAGTTAGATACAATGTATGGAGTAAAGTTTATCACACTGAAAAATTGAATTTCAGTATTTGGTTGGGAGCATCAGAAGCGATTTGGAAGACAAATGAGGAGACAAACATTCGTGGCTCCTGCATATATCTAGGATTGGGAAGGGGGAGGGGGAAGAGGGGAGGGTGAAGAGGGGGGAGAGGGGGAAGAGGGGAGGGGGACGGTCATTTTAGTCTTTTAGCATTTTGCAGTGCCCAGATAACTTCTGCATAGCCGTAGAAATATTCAATATGTAACATGTGCTTCTACTTCTGTACTTTCAGAGGAAACCCGTTGACTTGGATGGGATAAAAACGTTATATTCATCAGCCCTGGCAGATTTCATGACTAAGAGGTAATTCATGCTATAAATGTTTAAGTTAATGTTTTCATAAGTAATTGTTTTTATATTTGTCTTACAGTGTGTTACAGCTAGTAAACCTGTGTTTACTTGAACTTCTCTTTAGTTCAGGGACTACTTCTTTTTGACACCAAATTTTCAGTATTTTGGGTACATACAGAGATGCTGGTATCTTTTGCTATATGAATCCATAACAGACTTTGACTAGGGTCTTGCTTAGAATAGTACTTTTCTCTTCATTTTATGGGGGGGGGGGGGGAGGGGGGTTTGCGGTGGGATGGATGAGATTTAGAAGCAGATAAGAGAGGTACTTTTTGGAGTGGATGAGATGTATATATGCTTGGCTCTTAGTCTTTTCATTTTTCATTAATTATCGTTCTCTCTATTTACATTGAAAGCTTTAAATTACATACATACATTACTTACATATATGTTGTTATATTCCTACAACAAGTCAAGTGAAACTCATAGTGCCATTTTATGCTGTCTTTATATCAAATATACCATTAATTTTTGTTTCCATTCTCGTAGATCAACTAACTTGCAACCTGTGTTGTTTCTGAATCTGATTCAGAAGGTTCCGGTGAGCAGAATTTTTTTTTTTCTGTACGGTAGCTTGTATGTACTTCATGTCATCAGGCACATTACTTTATCAAGTATCGAGTGTTTGTGATGTTCTCACAATGCAGTGAAAATGTCAAGTAACAAAATATTAAGCTACTTGAAAGACTTTGTAGTTCTTTTTTATTTTACTGGTTTTGAGAAGTTAAGCACAAACGTTTCATGACAACGCATTAATTAAAGCTCATAGTTAGACAATAACTTTAATGAAGTTCATTTAATATCAAGACCTGTGAGACTTGAGTTAAAGGATGAAGTTATGCGGACGTTTAGTCTCTGTATGTCTCAGTCCACGAAAAAAAGATTAATAGTAATGTCGCTACAGCTGTTCTGATTTTGATATTCACCATTAAAATATATGATAATACTCTAGAATATTCCTGTAAGGTTTTGCGTCGGCTGCTCAGCACAGGCCTAGATGTTAATGTCAATTCACTGTTTTGTAAATTTGTTAATAACTCAGTCCAAACATTGCCTATTAACGTCATGTATTTGTATTCAATTGTGTATGTATGCATATGTGAATATATATGTAATGTGGGTGGTGCGGTGGGTGGGTTATACGTATTGGGTTGGTGTGTGGGTGGATATAAGTGTTACTGTTTCCCTGTATTGATTTCTCTATTGAACGCTCTACTAGACAAGCCCTCTGGGTTTTTTTGGAGTGCTTCCTTTCACAATTTTCCCTGTTGTTGATATGTTTTGTCACTTAGTTAACTTCTCTGTATTTATATCGTGAAAAAACAAATAAAGGAAATGAAATGTTAAGTTGTTAACAACAACAAACACCCTTGGATGACATTCAACAGCATTTGTCCTGGACTAATTTTTACTACACTACAAAACATGTCATTTCTGGTCTATAAAGTGTTTAGCTTTCCCATTAAGGCCTCTGTTGCACCTGAGGAACTGAATCAGTTATCTATGTGTTAGACTGAGTATACCAGCCACTTTAATTGTTGAGCCTCATGTGTCTGAGGGGTCATTTCTCAAAAAACCTATAAGTTTTACAGAAGTAAAACCTGGATTGAGAGCAGTATTTTTGAATGGTGTTCATCATACCAATGTTTTAATTTTGTGCCTCGAGACATCCTTGCACGAAGTGTAACTTTTCACACTTGCTAATGATATAATTTGGTAGTTTGGGGTCATTGTTTAGCAAAACAGTTTAATGACACCTATCGTTATAATGAGATAAGAAAAAAACAACATTGTTGTGATAATTGTTATGTGTGTTTAACTTCCCAAGCAATGCATAAACATGCACGTAGTTTGGCGAGTTTCACCACGATGATAAAATGCACCCTGTTGAGTCTGTGAAAGAAACCAACTTCCTGACCCCAACGACCCTTCCTTGCACTCCCGTTATCCTGCTAACGACAATACACGGCTTTTGTCTGGTACCTTTAATAACCCTATCTATTGTCTTCCGTTGCAGGAAGTGGCCTGGCTGTTAGTAGAGGAGTTTGCAGAGTACATTAACACAGGATTATTAACCTACAGACAGGTATGCTATGAATAGCATTATATACCAGGCATGCTCAGTAATTAGCATAGCTATTGTATTGGTGAATGATGTTGTTGGGAATATGCCTTTATAAAAAGATGACTGTGAAATGTGAATCTTGGTCGCTAATATGTGACCTTTTAGAAGGAAACTGGTACATATGCAAATGTAACTTTGTGAATTGTCTATTCAGTAACTATTGATATTTTTACCAAGATGTTCCCTTGGAAGAATATTGAAAAGTGTTTGGGACCTTCACTGATGATGATGATTTCTGTCCCTCAGATGGGTTTAATACATTCCATGGGTGATGTGTGGTTGATGTGTGAAGGACAGTTTCTCCATGGAAAATTAATTTTTCAAATGAATTTTTAATTATAAAGCTGTTTCCGCTGGTCTTTCGAACACTGAAATTAATTTGCTTTCGTGATTCATGTACCCCTGGTGTACCCCTATTTTGGTGTGTCCTCTTGTTTGCTTGCAGTACACACATATAACATTACGTAGGATTGATATCATATATGTCGCAACCATAGGAGCCTACATCCCCCCTCCCCCCCCCCCTCCTCAGTTTATGCTTGAAACTTGAGGTATTGTAAGTCGCTGTATATATATATATCTATATTTATTTTTCTTAGATTCAAGCGTGTGTGATGCTCTCAGCCATTTGTAAGGCTCAATTCAAGGTATTTATGTTTTTCTTTTTAGAGTTTTAGATAACTCCAGATGTATCTGTGCTAAACAAACAGTCATTATGTAAGGTTCTTGATTCAAAATAATATAGCAGAAATTGATAGGAAATTTTGTATTTTTTGTTTGTTTTTTGAGTCAGTAATTTCTTTGCATTTTCAAACTTTGAATTCGGAGCTTTTTAGGAGTTAACAACTTATAGATGTTAACAATTCGATCTGGCTGTAAGTGGTTGCTAAGAGATGAAATGAGTTACCTATTGACAGATTAGTGTTTGGTTTAGTTTCAGTATGATACTGTATTGAGAGCTAATCATTCAGGACCCATGAGGAACCATTAGGGTGGGAAGGGCAGGGGGAGTTTGTATCATGGAAACATTAATGGTGAGAAGTATGTTCAATGATCTATTATACAACACCTAATTATATTCCGGCCATTTGATTGGTCAATTGCTCGTCGATTGCATGCAAAATCCGCTCTATTGCACGCTATGAAATAGAACCATGCGTTATACTTTTTTGATAGCACTTTTTTCAATGGTAAGAGAGCAGAGAAACCTGTCTGTTCAAAACAATCTGTTGCATGAGTGCATTTTACATCCAATTATATCCAAATTTGAAGGTGTTGTATAAAACAAATAATGAATGGTTTCCATTCGTGCAATAGTGCAAATATTTCATTCGTTGAAAGATGTAATTCAAATTGCCGTGTTACTGCTGCCTGTTCAATAGATTCACGAAGAGATGTTAGGTTCATTCCTGTCTTAATCATTCTTTAATGTAATGAAATAATACCATCTTTAGCAGTTTTTATCCGACACGGATGTTAAATTAAACTCTCTTTCTCTTTCAGGGTTCTGAGAGTGAACATACCGATCTAGTAACTGCTGTACAGAAATCGCTGAATAAGGTAAAACTAACATTGTATATCAGATTGGAAGAATTTAATTTTTGTCTGGTCTGTTGCTTATTAACAACAAGTTAACATTTTGCTTGTACTGAAAGCTGCAGAAACTTTCCTGAAATTGAAAAACAATATACGTTTGCTTGTTTGGTGTTATGAAATTACTGCCTGTAGCTTAGTTGTAAGGAAACTGTTTGCCTACAAATGTGGGAGAAACCAGGCAATAAGTTCTAAAGAGTGGGTGTTAAAGTTTACCTGTGTTGCCTGCAAATATGCTAGAAATCCAAATATGGTCGCACATGATCACAACCTATGTAACTGCCACTGTTAGTGCTATTTTCCATCTTCTGAGATGTTCACACATCTAATTTGGCCTTCCTCATACTCAGAGAATAATCTTGAAGTTAAAAACCTCTGAGACTGTACTGTAGGATATTTCTAATAAGTTGAGCTTTCTAGACTATGATGCCATTGCTAAAGAACTTTTACAGCAAATGTCCAATTCAGGATTGATAACAATTTGATGAGTTTACTTCAAAGTGGTAAAGCAGAAAGTGTCTCATTTGCATCTTCTCTTTCTTGCTTCCTGTATCAAGGCACTGTCCAACGTCCTAGAGAATACCAACAGCTCCAAACCAAAGTTTGTCAGAGAGATTCTGGTCGCTGTGCAGCAGTTTTCTGTTTTTGCTCACAGGTCAAATGAGGTAAGGTCCCAAACGATGTCTTATACCATTCTCATCCATCTTTTAAATTGAATGCAAGAGATATGTGAGTTTAACCCAAAGCCATTATAGAGAGGAATGAATGTAATAGGTCAGTGAAATCAAATGCAATGATAAGCTGTGTATTTCTGGATCTTGGTTAACATGAATACTGCTTTCAAGTCAAGTAGTGTCCCAGTACTGAACGATCCTTGCAGATGGACCCCTGCTCCTCCTCCCATCCTCCTCCTCCCCCTCCTCCCATGAAGAAAACAAAATGATATGAACATGATATACGATATACTTTAAGAAAATGGCTGCCATCTTTCATCTGATTGGTTACTATGGTAATTCTCCTTACCTACGGTCCCCTTTGATTAGACACTCCATGAGCCTTATTTAAATAGCAGACCATTGTAGAGGTGCAGTGTCATAACTGTTGTCATGGCGAGGTATAAAGGAGATTTGGGTGGTAAATTGGTGAAATAATGAAAATTCCTTGTTTGGTAAATATTTCGATCTAGACATCACCTCGTTAATATCTGTGCTGTATGTGTACAAAAAGCTTTAGCTAACCTGTTACCAATGACCATCTGTACTTCTCTGTACTGATCATTTAGAATAAAACATAAAAACATATCTGTTTTGTTGTTTCACTTTTGTTTTAGTATTTTTCCCTTCTGATTACCATAAAACAATAGCAATTATTACTTAATTGTCCTGGATCTTTTGTAGTCTTCTGTTCTGTCAATTCTTTCTTCTTCATTGTTTTTCTTTCACACATTATTAGACTCCTAACCTGTCCCAGCTGGTCAGTTCGTTAGAAAAGATGAAAGCCACCTTCAAGACTCCAGTCTTTATCGCCTCTGTGGTTCAGAATTCGATCAACGCAGCACTAAATCAGTGAGTCCATTAATCATATACCCTCGTCCTCTTTTGAACCCTTTTGCAACAGTTCCGTTGCTCTTGCTCTATAAAACACGGTGTTCCGTGCGCCAATCACATTCAGTATGTAGGATATTGTCTATTCTTTTGGGTGTACCTAGCAAGCAGAAGAGAAATCAATTGCAAACACTGCAAATCATTAGTATTTACGATATTATATATGATAAGATTTTACTAATTTGGTGGATGACTGAGGCCAAGAATTTGATAGTGTGGAAGACTGAAGACTCAACAAAACCATGACAAGATATATGGAAAAGTAATTTGTAAAAATGGGGAGGAATTTGTGTTTAGAAATTTTTTTTTATTGTGTGTCAATATTATATGACTAGAGGGCATGCCTGTTAAAAGATTGCAAACATTAAAGCAAGTGAAACTAACCTAAGTTTGTTGTCTGGTTTGATTCCATACATTAATTAAATGTCTAAATATCTGGTTCCAGTATCTTTGTCCGTTGTACAATTTTTGTTAAAGAGTGTATAAACATAACAATTAAACTGACTCCTAAAGTTACACAAGCATTGCTAGGTATGTTAAAATGGTCATCAAGTTGAACAAAAATTGCAACCAGTTCTTCAGGACTTCTGTTATAACAGTTTTGGAACTTTTTATTTACATCATATTCATAATTTTATGAATATTTGTTTGTGTGCACCAGTTTTTCATATTCATAATTTTATGAATTTTATGTTTGTGTTCACCAGTTTTCACTGTGACATAACTTGAGCTAGACAGTATTCACTGAAGTTTGGTAGCATCAATCAATACTTCTTATTGCTTTCACTTTGGAGTCTCTTTTATATACTCTCACGTTCACGTAATCTCTCACGTGTATATCTTCTAGACTTTTCCTGTTGTAACATGAATTGCTCAATTCTTTCGTCCTGAGTACCAAGTACTTTAAATAGAGTACAAGTACAACCACTTTAACATCAGAGTGCGAGTGCTGAATGAGGATTACTGAAACACACCCAAGTACTTCTCACTGTGTGCTAATACTACATCACTGTGAAAAAAAACTGAAGTACGGCGGTTAGAATGAAGTCCTGAAGTAGTTCACTCGTGTCCCGATACTCAAATGTTTGGTGAATTGTGATTAAATTGTAAACACTACTTCATAAGGAACTTGAATAAAATGTTCAAAATGTGGCAGTAATTTTAATCAAAAATTCAACAATGTTTAAACTTTATTTTGGGAATTAAAGAAATGTCTGATAATTTTTTCATCAGGGAAATTAAGAACAAGAGAAAAAGGAAGAGAGGGAAGAAGATGAAAAAAAGAATTAATCAAGAAGAAATTTATACTTGAACAAGTCCAGAGGGTGAGATAGCAGAACAGGACTGACCGACTGAATGACCAGTGGATGGTGCAAGGGAACACGTATCAGCAATTAACCAGAGGAAGATTTTTAAGTGACTTTAAAACATCTTTAACAATCACAAACCAAGTTTGGAATCAGATCAACTCGACCTCCCCTGCACAATGACTGATCGATGATTGCACACAAAATACTGTTTTGCTGTCGATGACCGGATCTCATTTCGGTCACATACAAAATTCCTGCGATTGGTCAGATTTGTTAAGATCGGGAAGTTTCGGTGGAAACACCGAACTCTTCCGACTGCCAGTCGAGAGAAACGCTGCATATTCAGTTTTCCAGACTGAAGCCGAGGGAGCTGTCAAGATCTTGATCCTTCGTTGCCCGGCTATCCACGATCTTCCATGTAACGACGGTCGTGTCGTGTTGAGTGAGGTATCGATCAGTCTGTCAGCATGCTACAGGCATTAGAGATATAAGACATGAGACTGCAAATGACACAATAAGAGCCAGGGACTGAATACCGAGGGATATCGTCAGGGACAACATTTGAGAGTTTGGCTGTTTTATCTGTGTATTGAAAAGTCAAGGTATCTGTGAAAAAAATTAGTTTTTAAGGAAGTTTTTTTAATTTTATTAATAAACAGGGGTGTGTTGTTTAATTTGGTTCTTCTGTGAGGCCTAATATTACATTAACACAAATCCCCTTTGTCTATGCTCAGTTTTAGTCGCCACACACCATGTTATCAGATGGAAGTGCAATATTTACAATTTAGGAAGATTGGTTTCATCCAAATCTCCTACTAATGGCACTAAAAATCAAACTTACATGTTTAAAGCAGTAATCTTTGTTGTTATACTTTGCATGTGTCTCCTAGGCACCATTGGATCACAATTAATTAATTATTCAATTACTTATTCAATTAATTAGTAATATTCAGTGGTGGATTTAGGATCTCTCCAATGGGATCTGGGAAAAGTGGAATATGTTGGCCAAGACACAGTAGGCACTATAAAATCGCAGTGCATTAGAAAAACACCTGTGGAAAGTTAGGACACCTACAGATAAATGCATGCTGCATAGATTTCCAATGTGTACCTTGTTTTGATCAAAATTATCTTTGTAGCTAAGTTTTACTTTCAAACACATTTCAGAACCTCTCTGGTTAACCTGATATTTCTTATTGATATTGCAAAGGAATTTTTGCAGTAAGCAGATCTTAAAAATGGAGAGTAATTTTAAGGTATGAACAGTTGCAATGCCTTCTTGAGTAGTTAATTGGTCGTATTAATATATACTAGCAATGAGAGTGTATCATGAAACAAAAGAAAGGAAATAACTTTTATTGTTTGCTGTTAACACTCACAAAACCATCTATTCCAAGAATACTGACATTTACAATTCATATGTACAGATGATGAAAAATTACTCTTCTCTCTTAATTTTAGAATGTTTTATATTCTGTGGAGACATTTGCATATTAATATAAAGCATACCTGTGGAAAAATTTTGCACGAGAATACAGTGCGCGGTGGAATAAAGATGGTGGATACATTTGCATAGAAAAGACAGCTTAATAAATAAACCACGAATACATTAGAAGCATTGCCGACTAAACAGTTCACAGATCAGATGACACCAGTTTAAAATTAATTTTCCTTATCTAGCCTTGACGTCCATCACTTGTAAACGTAGAATGATAAATTTTTAGCACCGTCACTCAAATGGCTTAACACAGCTGGAACCAAAAACATCAACCCTGCTCCCTTTTCACACTAGGTTTCATCAATAGGTGTGTAACTCTAAATACCACAAATGGAGCTCACCGTTAATATAAATTTAAGGATCGAAACAAGCCTGTTGTCTTTGAAGATATATGTATCTGAATAAATTCTAATAAATGCTTCTGGGTTTATGCAAGTGATAATAAGATGGAAGGGTTCTAAAATTAGTGTTTGACATTTTGACAAGGCCCTGGGAGAACCAATATCTTACATACCTACATTGAGTAATTTGTATGGTAGGCTGGTAGGTTGCTCAAAGCTTAAGGCTGTAAAAGGGCTGCATAGCTGATTAGTACAGTCTGGTCCATAGATCATTTCTTTTGTGGGTCAGAACGAAATCTGGTTTAAGAGGCAGGGAGCCTGTTGAGAACCCCTGTACTAGAGACTATCTTGTATAGAAGTTTGTACTTTCAGACATGACCCAAATTGGCCTTAGGGGTTAGGGCTAAAAGCCTTATTATGTAACAAGTAGCGAACATTGACATCGCATGAGAAGGATGTGCTTTTTTGAAGTCCAATTTTGAAATTAAATTATGATATTTCTTATCATTTTTACAATTTCTTTGAATCATATTTTAGCATAAATAAAAGAGGGTGAATAAATTAAAGTAGTAAAGTTTGGTGATAATTTTGGTGAATTATTACCTTCTTATTCATTAAAGATTTAAGTCTATACTCGTTTTATCATTTAATTGTTTAATGTTTTATTTAAATTATTCCTCTACGCTTTCTTAGTCTTCTCATTTTTCACAAAATACATTTCAGTTGCTCTTAAATATGGACAATTTGAAACCAGGGTAGGTTAACAAGAATTTTACAACGTGTGTAACTTTACACTTCACTGCAACATTTAGGCAGGATATTTTTCTCAAGAAAAGTCACCCATGATTAATAGAATCTGGGTACAAAAAAACAAAAACAAAGGGAAAGCTAAATATTATACACCTTTAAGTTAAGCAGGATAGCATAATCTCAAATAAAGTATAAATGTTGAAGCAAGGTTCTATGAAAACACTGTAAAATGATGTAGCCTCTGTAAGATAACACATAACCATACGAAAATATAATAAACATAAATATGAGATTTTACCTTTTGATCGATTTCAACAAAACAAACAGCACAACGACTCATGTTTGTATTTTAAACAAACTTTCTATTAATAGCCAGACTTCTCACCCGATAACCTTTGTGTTGTTTGAAAAGAGGAAATGAAATGTTTTTTGTTCTAGAAAGCCAAAAGCCAGATTTCTCTAGAAATCTCTTCCCTGTTGCAAATTTGGTCTGTTTCAAATGAAAAGGTGGTGTGATTACCTGGTCACATGGTATGTAAGGTACTGTGGCATATGACTGATACCTCCAACAAAGAAATGGCTATATAGGGACCAAACCTAAGATCACTGGTTTGAATCCCAACTCAAGAATTTCTCTTTTCAAATTTTGTTTGCATTTCCATTATATTAATGAGATTTATAAATGAGCTAAAACTGCTCAAAAAGTTTGTCAAAAGTACAATTACATGTAGGAAGTAGTGATCTTTGTAATAATTCACCATTTCGCTCTTCCTTGCCAGGTTGAGAATACCCAAAAAAAGATCGCTTTTCAGTGTGATGTCATCATCACGTCATTGAAACAATCTATTAACTTTGGTCCCTATGGTCGACAGTACAAAACTATAACGTTTTGTT
>KN891607.1:0-19251 GCA_000934455.1 Apostichopus parvimensis
GAGGAAGTATTCAGAACGGAGTTAAAATTTAGCTGTTAATGCATGTTTTAGGGCGTTGCCGTGGTGACAAATGTGTTCTATCAATACAAACCACCCAAAGAGTTATGTAGTTGTATATTTTGTTTCTACCGAATTGTTTTGCCTATGCAATAACCAACGTCATTCCCGCTGGCAAAATCTACCCGGATTGTGTTTCCATCTGACTTCTCAAATCACTCTTTTCATATTCAGATACTTGGTCGCTACTTCCAAGGACACACTGAAAAACCCAGACAGGTTCAATTAAATAATCAGGATTGTTTTTCAAAGTCGACTGTAGCTTTGTTTTACACTTGTTTTTTTTTATTATTTATAAACAAATTTTATCTATTGGAAATATCTGGACAGAATTAAGTGTAAAAGGTTAGAGACTGCCTCGGAATTTGTGGGTAATATCTTAGCATTTTAATTGCTCTCATAACATGTGAACCTGGGTCAGAACATGAGATCAATACAAGTGGGTACTATGCATTGTACATGCATTGTACATGCATGTACATGCATTGTACATGCATTGTACATGCATGGTACTGTGCATTCTTGTATGTTCACATAGTAACAAGGTTAAGGTCAGCATTTGGTCATGTTTCATTACCCTGAGGTCAACTATTGAATCAACACCATCAGGTACACTTGCTGTTCACTTGCTTGTATCATTTTCAAGGAAATGAAGCAAAGTTTAGGAAGTGACAGATGCATGATGGTTATGATGGAAATAACTGTGTGTACCAGTCTTGTTACTGTAGTGGACATGTCATACTAACATTTGATATGTTCTTTGGAAAGAATCTCAATCTTTCAGCTGTTTCTAAGGAAGCCAAATTGCACAGGGAATTCTCTATATGTGTTTATTCAAGATGTATTTCAGATTTCAGCACAATTCAGAAATGTCATGCATCTTGCTGTATCAGCATTAGTAAAGGGTTCATCAATGACAAAGTTTAGCCTGTGGAGAAATGTTGATCAATATTTCATCAAGTATTTCTCAGCTGGATTAACCAACAGTTTAAGTCCCATGCATTGATATTGATCAAAAAAACACTGTTAGGGTTTTGGAAACATGACAGGCTGCAGACTTTCCATGATGGCCGCATGCAACCTGTGAGCTGCCCATTCGTGTTGTTAATGATATTACTTGGAAGTAACTGTGAAATGAACGAGCAAATTATTGGAGTAACAATAATATCGAAAAGACCTGAAATGTACGAGGTACTTATTGTACGTGAGGTGTGGTGGAGGGGATGTTGTGGTCACAGTTATGAGTAAATTAGGGGGTCCTTTTGAAGCAGCCCTTCCTATTAGAAAACAGAGGCTTAAGCAATGTCACAAATTTACCTGGATGAAATTATATGAGTTAATACTTGCACTTACTGATATGTATGACAATATCAAGTTTGTTTCTTCACCCCCCCCCCCCCCCCCCCCCCAGGAATGTGATAACATAACTGTCATTGTTAGTAATGTAAAACACAGACTTGTGTGGGTTGTTATCAGTTATGGTTGCTACAGTGTGAGACTCTGTATATTGGACAGAGTAGTGCAGTAATAGTCATCTCGGTGTATTTTCATAAATGGATGGTGATTTTATTTCATGGACCTGATGCACGTGCTGTTTGGGCAGGAGCAGCCATACACATTTTTCAGCATGTTTTAAATTTTCACCACAACTGGTACTTCACAAATTATCATGATTTTTTTTTTTTTTATCTGAAAACTTCTTTTTATTTCATCTTTTATATTTCAGACTCAGAACGTCCCATTTTATTGCAAAACAACCTCGAATAAAGTGACTTTGTGTACAAATGTAACCTATTGTACTAGTTTATTTCTATGCGTCTTCTGTAATGCAGAATGTTATGTCATTATATTGCAAAGAACAGGTATTTAGTACAAACGCAAACAAGCAACATTAATGAAAGATATGTCCTTTTGAACTTATTTCTTCCATAAAATACTTCTCTCACCTATAACTTGAAGCCATCGTCAAATTCATACCATTTCATCCTACTGCTACTTTGTGATAACACTTATGTAAAACTTATTCAACTTCCAGCCAGATGTCACAGAAAATGTATAACTAGTGTCATATTCCTAATGATAAATACTGTAACATACGTTTTCCCAATTAAACTGGTAAACATAGCAGGCAATATGAGCCCTAATAGTTTGGGACAAGGGCAGCTATATGCAAAGTAGGCTAGATATTTCTGCTATGACACTGTTGAAGAGTCCTAGGCTAGTAGAAACGGTATGCTAACAATTTTTGGGGGTTTTTCAACAATGGTCGAGGCATTCATGCAGGAAGTTAAGATATAAAGTATTGTTTTTGCTTTGAGAATTTTGCTTGATAAACATTACAGGCTGGTTTGGTTCCGAGTTTATCAATTAAAGATGATTAAACATGACAGTTGTATGAGTTTGATTAGTCTGAGATGTTTCCAAACCTACCAAAGTAATGCGCTGCAATTGATCACATTTTACGAGAAAAACCTTGATTTTTCCATCAAGTGAAAATCAATGGACTAGTAATGAAGGAAATGTTATTCGATCAACATTTCAGTACCCAGATACTTTTTCATAGAACTATTAAACACATTTGAAAGCAAAAGTGAAATATTTTGATATATTTTCTTTGTACGGTTTACCGTTACTTGTTGGAAATGAAAAACTGAGTATTCAAGCTGCTGATTTGCTTCACGATGGGATTTTGCTTTGGACTCGCATCCAAACATGTGTCAAAACCAACCCAGAACCTGTTTAATGGGCAGGTTTGGATTTTCCCTTTATGTTAAAATTAACGAATCCCCGCTCTCTTTTAATAGATTTCTAAGTTACGACAAGACTAAATTCTCCCTTCCGCTTCTCATTGCAGTCAGGACATTAGAAAGGTGGAGTCTAAATTCCTTCACGAAAAAAGTTTAAAAGAAAAATTTAATTAAGTATTCAGATTTTATTTTCCACATATTGCAAAATGCTGCATTTAACAGTCACTGTTTATAAATGATTAAATTTTACAAGAAAATAATGATTAATACTTAAAACAAGGTGTTTCCATTTCAATCAGAGTAAACACAAATAGGCAGATTTCTGTGTAAATGGTTGATGCAAAGTACCCATAAAAAGACAGTTTTAAGGGCAGATCCATAGGAAAATATAGTTTTGACCAAAGAAGAAATGAAACAGGTTGTTCCACAATTGAAAGTTCCGTTTTAACAGCCACAGCTAGAGTAATACCAAAACTGATGTATAGTTCTCAACTAGCAACCTGAAATAAATTGGTTATTTCACATTTTCTGTCACAGAAATATCACTTTTTCTCCTGTGATGCATATACAGTATACACCCTGCACATAAGAATAGAGACATATATTCAGTGTACACCCTATAATGAGACAGTGATATCTGAAGGACAGTTACAAGAACCTAACCCATTTAAGTTTCTTTAAGCCAGTACTTCTTTTTCTTCTGCTTTCTTATATTGCACACAATAAATTTTAATGGGACAGCCCAGAGTTTTTTTATGGGGCATAGCATGGGGGCATAGCATGGGGCCAAATGGCTATCATTTGTAGGTACTGGCCATTGACAAAGACGTCTTCTTTTCTGTATATTACAACTGATGGCAAAGCTTATATAGTTACTGGTTGGGATGATATGTGAAGGGAACATGATTAGTGGTAACAAGAAACTTTGTGTGGCAAAAATCATCTTGCGTGCTCCTTCCCCACCCTCTCTCACCCACATCAGTGTTGGCTCCATACGCTACAAGACGACCATACATCAGTTTTTAGTTATATCATCAACCACTAAGAATCCAGATAGTGGAAAGTTTATTCAGACGTCGGTTTAAGAAAAGAAGGAAGAATACTGGCTTAAATAAGCCACAAAATATAAAGTAGATCTATAAAGAAATGATGTTTGGAGTAGAGTATGAAAATCATGCTACGAAATACGATAACTGTAAGCACATAAAGAAAAGGTGTTCGTAGAGAATTTAAATTACTATAATAAAGTAGCTAGATGTTAAGTAAATAAGCCTGTGACTTCATATAGTTGGTTACTTTTTGATCTGTCAAAGCAGATCACAATCTAAGCAATCTGATAATCTTTTCATGCTGCAAGTCCTACATAACAACATTTTGAAATTTTATGATTCTTGTCAAAAGTGATACTTTAAGCAGACAGGCGTGATGTTATAACTGTACATCAAAAAACATGGTTTTTGTTTTGTCTTTTGTTGTTAATTTTCCACATCAAACTTGGATGTATCATTATTTGAATGCATTACTCTTGAGTAATATTTGTAAGTTACTTTGAAACCCCTTGTAGGTTACATTGAAGGCTATTCTTTCCCAATTTAGGGTTAATCAAGGGTACACAAAATAAGGCAAAACTAAAGATTCTCTGTTGATGTACATCTATGTTGTCAAGACGATGTTTGCTTCCAGTTCACCTGTGATGAAAAATGTGTCAATTTTGACTAAATATTTCTCACAAATGACAGGCAGAAAGGATCACCAAAACGCCCAGATCATCTTTCTCTTGTATCAGTCAGAAAAGTTATTTTACCTTTGGTACAATTCTTTAAGTGAATAAGGAATTTGAAGATTAATTTATCTTAACAATTGAGATCCAATTCAAAATACCTCAAGTTGCCCGCCCCTTGATACTATTAGAAAATGTATGTTTTGCACAATTTGCTACTATATTAAAATCAATGTTTCAAGTCTTCAAATTCTACAGAAATGGAATGGAAAAAAAAAAGAAAGAAGGGAATTTGCTTATAATTTTTATTAAATAATTAGATAATGAAGGAAAGTGAATAGGAATGCCTTCAAAATTGCACAATTAGCAAACATCAAATATACATTTCATATATGTATCTAGTACTCTTTAATATATTCAAAATATGCATAAAGTTAGAAACTGCTAAATGAAGTTGATTAAGTTTTTGAAAATGTGCAGGTTTATTTCAGACTTGATATTTGTTACCATGGGAACAATGATGAATATTCATGAATGACAATACATCTTGAATGTCAATTCAAGCATCAAAATGAAATAAAACTGCACAACTAGAACATAAGAAATTACCAAATTACTATAACAATAAAAATTTGGTAACAGGAATCCACTTTAAAACTTCTCAGAGGAATAACCTTCAAGATTTGTGCAGGCAAAATACTTGACAATTGTTTGTTGACACCCTGATTGGTCACTTGGGAATGGCTTTATAATATCCCTCTGTTGCCCCATCTGTTACCCTTTTTCTTCTTTTTTTTTGTTCCACTGCTTTTGGTTAATATCTCTGCTGAATATTAACTTCTGAGCATCTATCGTTGATATGAGGCGAGCAAATCTGCTGGTACAAAGGCAGCCTATGAAAGACAAATACAGTCGCAAAACAAAGATCGGACTTGTAGTAATCAAAGAAGGGCTCCCCGCAGCAAGAACATCGCCGGTAACTCTTCAACTTCTCTGGAATTAAGGAAGAGAGGAGAGAGGACCATAAATGTAAACATTAGTAGAGATAAGGGAAAATCCTTCAAGAAGACAGCAAAATGAAAGATACCTTGGAAATTGTTGGCACAAAGCTGAAAAAATCCACAGCACCTCTTCACATGTTCTAAGATTGGCTGAACCTTGCTTCACCAAGCTTTGGCAGTGATAGTACTTCGATCATCTCCACAACTTTTCTCAGCCACGGATTGAATTAACAGTACACAGTACACTATTTTTAACGGTAAGCTTCAAATTACATGTTTCTGCCGCTACTTTTGTTAATATCGCCATGATCCAGCCTATTCAAACTCAAACGAGCCATGATTTAAGGATGGTGGATAGTTTAAAAAAAAACTGCTAAATCAGTTGCCATGGTAATGTTATCAGGTGTTTTAAAACATACATTCCAATGGAAGCACAGTTTGTAGCAAATATCAGAATTGCATTCAAATATCATTCATTAATAATGTCATGGTAACAGAGACCAGTATCAATTGCAATTTGTAGCCAGCACTTCTAGATGGGACCTGCAGAAAGTTTCTCATGTTGCACAACTTTCTGCCCCAAGAAATGCACCATTATTTCATCGTGAACAAAAGGGGAAAAACAAAGCAGTCAGTAGAACGCAGGTTTTATTTCTACATTCCTGATGTTTCAGAGAAGTTATTCTCTTAATTAAAGATAATCTGTACTTTCAGTTGGAAGGGCAAATCAAGCCACAAGAATATCTCATACGAAGACGTTGAAAATGTCGCTTAACGGCTACAGTTTGTAGAATCAACAGACTGACCTCTGAGCTGACGAGGTATCAAGGACCGTGGGTACCTGGATACCAGCTGCTCCTTGACCAATGTTCGAGCTGCTAGCTCTTGTAAAGGAGGCAGAGACTGACGAGGATGACTTCTTAAATCTTCACATTTGTCCTTGTCCCACTCATTCAAGAGTGGATTATTAGTGGCTGTCAAAACAATGAAAAAAAAAAGTAGGTACAAATATGGCCAAAGTAACTTTCTGACTACTGGTCAGCAAACAACTCCCAAACGTACAACAGATGTGGAGATGGCAGTATTGTGCAGTTTGTGTAAGGTCTAAGGTCATGTGCAATAGCTGTGTCTTTTATTTCACCTCAAATAGTTTATTTTGTTTTGAGAAAATTAACAGAATAAACTTATAAATTTTTTAACACTTCAAGAGTGACTCAGCAGTTAATGTTTCTGGTTTGGCATTCATTACTCAATCTGTCTGTCTGTCTGTCTGTATGTCTATCTATCTATTTCTCCATTTTACAAAAAATGGCAAAGTATATGTCAGGCTTGTCAGCAACAACTGAGTGTATTAAAACTTACCACGAAAGGTGTAAAGTTGTAAGTAAGATATAGAGGCAGGAAAGTATCGCAGCTTATTATTGCAGACATGAAGTTCCTTCAGCTGATGAAGTCGCCCCAGTTGTGATGGTAAATATTTCAGTCTAGAAAAACAATAGGAGAAACAGAGCAGAGTAAAATAGAGTAGGAAAGTGAAAGATGAAAGTTCCCACAAAGGAGGAGGAGGAGAAGGAGGAGAAGGAGGAGAAGGAGGAGAAGGAGGAGAAGGAGGAGAAGTAGGAGAAGGAGGAGAAGGAGGAGAAGGAAGAAGATTAGGAGGAGGATGACGACAATGATTGATGAGAAAGCCTCAAGCATACTGTAAAATATACCTAACATACCAAATACTAATAAAATAGTCGATTCCATGCTACACTACACATATTTCTTACACAGGAAAGGCCATTAGTGGCATTGAGAATAAAAGCAACTTTTACGGTTTTCAGAGAAAGATACGTTGGCCAATTTTTGTTTGTTTTTGTATTTGTTTCGAGAAATATCTGTTTTAACAGAAATATGCTTTATTTAGGGAACTTTTTCCCTGAGAAATAGATGTTGCTGTTTTTTTTGTGTGACAAATATATATGGATAATGTATAATGGAGAGGCCCTTTTTCCAGACAAATCTACGTTACTGAAGCTGTTTCATCGAGAAACATATATACTAGAAAAATAGCTTTGCAATGTACATTTCTCAAAAACAGTTCTCTAAATATGGATCTAAAAAAAAAAAATGAATGAGATGCAGACACAGCTTTTAGACCATTCATAAACGGCAAACTATAAAGACGAGAAACTCTGTGAATTCTAGGAATCCAACAAGAATTTACTGCTCACTTGTTGTGTGACATCCAGACTTTACTGAGCGAGGTACAATTACTCAGTGATTCTGGGAGATGATCCAGAGAACACGACGAGATATCCAGCTCAGCTAGTCTGATCAGAGACCCAAAATTATGAGGCAGCTTTTTTAAGCGATGATTTTCTCCAAGGTAAAGATCCTTCAGAGAGAGAAAAGTCGAGAGTGATCCGTCATCTTGTTAATAGAGAGTTTATGTTTGTAGACATTATGTCTCTGGTTATAAATGTTACTTAATGTAAAAAGCACATAAAACTCAATTGCAATCAAAGGAGAGGTGTACCTTGATGTCAGTACCATTCTAATATGTTACCAATAAAATAGAACATTACAATATACATTCTTCCTTACTTTCATTTTCACCAAACATAATCTGTATCGGAGGGTAATGTCAACATCACGATGGTCAAAAATTAATAAAGGCGAACGAATTAAACGTAAAACCTAGAACGGAGACAAAATACTCGCAGAAAAACCCAAGAACTTACCCGTAAGTTGATAAGATTGCACAAGGTATCGGGCAGAGATTTTAAACGGTTAGAGCTGCAAGCAAAGAGAAACAGATAACATAGGCTCCAAAACAACTTCATGATGATTGTTAATTACGTCCAAACCTACTTTACATAAAGTACGTCACAAAACGAATGAAATTTCCATTAATTGCGTAGGCTAATGTCACCGCTACTGTGCACTGTTTTACCCATTAGTATGCAACAGTTGCTACTTTTATGCATCTGATAAACTGGTAGAAAGTTTATATGAAATAGATTTCCAACTAACCGCTGTAAAGTAGGGAGGAGAATGAAAATAAACCTTATAAACTCAGATTAGGACAAACAGCTCTCTCTATACAATGTTTGACTTGGGTTGTATTCTTGGGAGTAAAAAATAGGAACAAATTCCATCAGTTTTAATAAAGACTTTGAATTGATAACACAATGCAATGGTAATGTAGGTTTGTACACTTAGGTGATGGCTTAAATGAACTCTGGATACAAAAGATGTTAATTGACTGTTTATACTTGTGATGAGAAACCTTAGACATTAGAGAGGAGACAAACAGAAGCAATGCAGGAAGAAGTAAGGCGGTGGGGTGGTAGTCAGGGGTTGGTCAGAGGTCAAACTTACTGGACACATAGCTCCTCCAGACAAAGTAGTTGACCAATGTCTGATGGTAGTTCTGTCATGAAGTTATTGGTTAAGTTTAGAACCTGAAGCCTCCTAAGATATCCAATGGATGCTGGCAGTCGTCTAAGCTGGTTATTTTTGCAATCCAGCTCCAACAGCATGTCACAGTTACCGATGCAATCCTGGACACAAAGAGAAACTGATGTTAGTTAATAGACATGCGCTCTATACTTAGATGCCATATGGTGCCACAGTGGTGCCTGACAGGGACACAGCAGCATGGAAGCTTCAAAGCAAATTCTTCCTTTTTTTTCTCTCTCTCTCTCTCTCTCTTCAAATAAACAACCGAAAAAAAGGGTAACATCCTGATAAAGTTTGCAAAAGTTTCAATTCTATATATTCATGTAAAGATATCAGAAAATGGATGTATTTCCTCAATTTATCCGCAGAAAAGTCAAACAAAAAGATCTGAAGGTACACACCAGTGATACACACCAAAGGTATATTTCAGTTTTACTAGTTTTTCGATCTATTTCGGGTATCCTGAACTCTGTCGTATCAACGAAGACTGGAAAGATGATAATATGAACAATAACGGACAATGGATTTATAGTGTGCACACATCCATTCTACAGAGCACCAAAAGCTGCGCTTTGATTATACTAAGCCAACTTAGAACATCATTTCTACATCCAACCGGCTGCAAAAACGGAACAACTTACTGGTAACTCCTCCAAACAGTTGTACTGAAGAAAAAGCTCCTGTAACCCTCTGAGAAGACAGACCTCTTGAGGCAACGAGTTGAGTCTATTGTTGGAGAGATTTAGGCTGGTCAACTGGCTGCCGACATATCCAAGCTGTAGTGGACAGCGCTTCATATTTGTGTAGCTAAGTAGACACAAAATATATATATAATATATAAAAAAAAATCTCAAAAGTAATGATAAGAGTTTACATCTATCCTGCACTTACAAGTGTCCATCAAATGAGTGTAATCCAAAAGAAAAGATAATTCACTTGCATTGAGGGAAAAATAAGGGAAGTTGGTTAATGCTTCAAACTTTGTTCTGCTTTTTGCTTCTTTTTACTTGGTAAGTCTAGAAATACATTTGAAATCAACATATCAATGCTCACATACCTCAGTAAGACAGCTGTTGTGACATTAATAAATTAATAGCTCTTTTCAAATAATAGCTCTTTTTTATGTTTTGTTGTTCAAGTAGTATAAGATGAAAACACAACCGCTTAAAGTAACTCAGCATTAACTAACAGACCAACATCAACGCACCCTAACCAGTTGTTTTAACTAAAAGATACCAGTAACTTTAGCCTATCAGTAACTTAGTACCCACTCACTAACTTTAAATTTGCCATTTAAATCATAGTTAAGCATAAACACAATATTTCAGCTACACATCACTAAAATGCACCTAAACATTACTTACATTTTAGAGGAAATTAAACTCATTCATATGAATAAGTTACAACTCAGTTACTGATTATTCAAGTACAGTAAAACAAATTTCAGAAATTTTAGCAAATGAAATGATACATTTTGTTTTTGTCAATACAAATCTCACCTTATATCTAATTGAATATGCTTTTCTATACAAGCTGTATCTACAAGCTCCAGGGCTACTTGTTCTCCTGTTCCATGAGCCTTACAAATGGAGGCGCTTTTACCTTGGCAGCAAATACGACAGGCTCTGTAGCTGTAATATGAGAGGGAGTTTTAGAGATAGAAAATGTTTGTTGATGATTTGGGCAGATGTACATAGTACAAGTACATGAACACACAATGCATATTAATGGCCTTACTTGGCATCCCTTGGTTCATATATTTTTGGATTCTTTAATCAAACAGGAATCAAGCTTTTGAATAATTGACTCAGTGTAAGTATTATACTAAGAAACATTCACAAAATACCACACCTTTCTCTAGTTCCAAAACAGAATCTTTTTTGCAAATGAGCGAAATATTAAAGTTCAGTGACAAACATACTACATTCTCTTGTTGGGATGCCAAAAATTCATATTCGTCATTTTTCTCGCAAAAATGATTGTTACAATAAGACAAAAGAAAATTGATGTTGTCTATTACAAAATTTTATATATCTTACGATACAACAATATAGGAATTATGAGATATCATTGGAATGAAATCCAGGCATTTCCTGTTAATTATGCAAGAACTAATGAAATAGCTGGTAGGTTTGGTCAAAATTCTTGACCAAACACTAAAAGCTGCTTTAATATCAAGAGCTTCACTTATATTAATGAAACATCTGTGCATCATATACTTTTGACAGTTGCAAACAGAGATCTGGCACACTAGATCTGAAACATTTATTCTCAGTCATCAGTTTAAAAATATAGCAATTCCTTGCAAAGTAAAGGAGTGCTACAACTTCATCCTGCCAACTTAAACACGTACAAATAAAGTGTCTGTGGTCGTCTTTGTAATTCAAATTTTTATAAATTAATGCAAACTTCTAAAAGAATTCCACAGAAGAATATAAACCTGGCCAAGAGAAGAGTACCCACCTGCATCCTCTCTTAGCGATGACCACTTTACAAAGAGTACAAAGAAGCTCTGGTCTGATTCTAGGGCCGACATGATAAACCACCGTTGTGTAGGCACTGTGTCCATGGTTAGAAGAGAAAGATGGGGCTTTCTACACATAGGAAACAAAGACACAAATTAAGTATAAATACTTTTGAACATGTTTTACAAATATTTAATTTTCTTAGAATATTAATAGTACTTAATTAAAGTAAACACAATGCTTTGAAAGATCAGCTTGATCACTGAAAAAGTTTGTGAAAATCCCCCCCCCCCCCCCCCCCCCCCTCATCAGTCTTCTGTTTTATATTTTGCTTTAATATATACATTGTCCGAAGTGCCTTAATTTGTTTGTCACTTCCCCAGGTCGTATTTAATACAGTAATACAGGGATTTAAATATCGCTGCAGCATCTGACTGGTGACTCCAGAAAAGAACTATTTAAATGGGAATTCAAGTAGCTATGACTAGCCGGCTAGGTCAGTTATAAACAGGAGCACAGGGTCCTTATATTTCTGTTCTTGCTGTTCAATGTCCATTGCAGAGCGATTTTTATACCTTGCTCTTTCAAGATTTTTTTACAGTTTTACAACAGTTCCAAAGACCAAAAGAAATATTACAGTACCTTATGTTTTTTCTTTGCTAATTGTCTGGATTCTTTCTTACTATGTGAGGCTCCGGGTGCTTTTTGCGGTCTCTTTCTCGAATGGAAATCCTCTGCTTTGTCAGCCTGAAGATACCTGTAAACACATATCATGCTAACCAGCGTGAGCATAAAGATAGCTATGACTGGATTACATCCATCCACATGGTAATCCAACCGTTCCCCCATCCATCGTGATATCTCTAGCAAGGAGCTTATCCAGCTATCCATCGCAGAGGAAATTTAATCCATCTTCAGGGTTCATTTGGAAGGATCTGTCAGAAATGAAATATCATACATTTTACTAATTCATCAAGCCGCCAGGTACAGTAAATCCTGTCAGAATCTTCCACTCTTGCATATTACTTGTATTGCACAGCAATACAGTCTTAGTCCCACCAATGACATCATCAAGACTTTGAAGCACTCCATCATGTCAGCCCAATGGGCCACAAATAAAACCGGCATAGAATAAATGAACATTATTTTTATCCATTGAAAGGTATATTCAAATAAAACAAAAAACTGTTAGCATTTTAGCAAACTGCTTATCCACTAAGAGCCTGTGTAGGAGAATTGTGTAAAAGTAAGTGAGCCTAGCAGGATCTTCTGCATAGACTTAATGCAACAGAGATTGATGTAAGAGGATTAGTTGACAAAGAGTGGAGAGAAGAAAGAAGAGAACCAACAAGGGGAAGAGGAAAGGTGGGATATAAACTGTATAAGGACAAAGAGAGGATCAAGGGAAGACGGTAGGGAATAAACTGCAAAAGGACAAGGACAGGAAAGTGTGGAGAAAAGAGGTGGAAGAGAGCTAGGAGAAAAGGGGTGACAGAGGGACAATTAAATGACAATTTAATAATGACAATTATTGACATGTCCCTACAGGGGATTGAATCCTAAGGTAGCCGTCCTGACCTAGTACAACTCAGCAGAGAGAAACTGTGGATGCAACGCCTTCGCAACACTCAACCTCATGGGCTTAACATTCAGGAAGGACATGACTAATCTTTTTTCTGCTTCCCCACCCTCCCCTCTCCCCCTGTTCCCCCTGAAGATGATCCTGCTAGGATCGAAACGTCAGATCCACATACTTTTACACAAAAGGTATATTCCACCACAGAAATTAGGCAAATAACCAATTATCAGAATAGGTCTAGACTATATTGCTGAACTTAAGCTAAACGTCTTGTACCCTAGCTGAACCTTGTGATTTAGTACTATTACTAGTACTAACAAAAATAGCAAGAATGCAATGATAATTACTACGTTAGGAGCGCATGTACATAAACGTACAACATTAGGCCTAACCAAGTCTTGGAATTGTGTTTGATGTCCATTTCGCGATAAAGTTGAATTAGTTCTTCAGATCAGTCTCTTTCAAGATAACAAGTCTTCAGCTTCACCTACACCCAATCATCAGACAAAAGTGACATGGTAACCTGTCATAAGTAGCTTGATGTGGGTAATTACCTGCAAGTTTCGTTGTTTTGTGATGTGAAAATGCAAAACCATAGCTCTAACAGTATCACGAGATTGACCAATATCTAAGTAGGAGAATATGCTAACTGGGACAGCTAAAGGAGATCAAAACACGGAAGTTATATCAGCCTACTTTCGTGGATCTCACCCGGACCGTTTACGTCTTCATTACATTGGTGTGCACAAATGGGATGGAGGGGGGGGGAGGGTAACATTCAATCGGGGAATGTTTCGAACATTCCCCCGGGCCCACTCCTGGGCCCCACTCCCTAAAGGTCCATGCCAAATAATAAATCAGTCGGCGACTATTTATATTTTCCTATAGAATATCCTGTGCACGTCACCGTCTCGCTATAATTTTGAACTATTGATAGGTATGGTTCTATAGATGGAATGTATAGAGGGTTTGTCTGACTGATTCAATTGTCAATTGACAAACGTTTTCGGTAATAATTGCTTTGAGGATTAATTATATTACGCATGATCCGTGACAAAGTAACACCGATACCACTGAGTTAAGTTATTATGTCAAGATGCCTCACTCAGTTACGAGTTGGCTGCGAGCATACCAGTTATTAACTTTACAAAGTATTTCTATCATTGTATGTACGGCCGGGCCCTTGTTCAGTGATTTACCGCCTGGTGACGGCCTTATATGTTACGCGCCTCTCGGTAACTCACCTCAAAATCACATGAAAACTCCCGATAAAATGGACCATCTGTGCATTCCATATCACAAATTCCAGTATTTTAATGTCTATCACAAGAAACAAATTTTATTTGGACCCTGCAATTACAACTTGATGTAATAGGTCTAGATTTGAACAAAATGATATTTTGAAATAACAAAAGGGCACTCAGTGTTTAAAGGGAAAATGCATTTTTTATTTTCTTAACACATTAAACGGAGGAGGAAAAGGGGGAGGAGGGGGGGTGGCTTTCCGCCGCCGCTGCATGTAACCCTAGGTTGGGACGGTCATATTAACACGGTTAAGCACTTATTCAACGATCGATATAACTGCTGTAAAGGAGTACATCCAAATAATTGATTCGATTGCATGCTAATTATTTGACAACAGTAGTTTAACTAAGTCAAGCCTTACTGCAGAGATTTCAAGTGGTCTTTCAAGATGTATGTACTACAGAATTCAGCCAGGAAATTAAATAAGAGGGTATATTTCTACGAGATCCACGCATACTTTTTTTTAACATAGAAATACGGGTCACAAAAATACGTTGGTAAATTAAGTCATCTTAGTAATCAGTCAAGCATACCACAGTGTCTTCATTTGCCATTATATTTTATGACCGGATCTATTGCGGTCTTATTTGTTAATAATAATCATAACCTCAGTGGAATAACGTTTGTGCTTGCTAATCATTTTTTTGTTATGATCACGTGGGATCGCACAACGGAACTCAGTGTTTACGCAGAATTGCCAGCGCAGTGATTTAATCTACGAACATATATAAACTTGCATATATGCTGTCGTATTTTGTAGCACTTGGATTGGAGAGAAAGCACCTTTTCCATCATATGTAATGTTTTCCGATGTTGTTTGCAATTTGCAAGTATGCCAAGTTTCAAATTATATTTAAGTCGAATGCCTTGTAATCTCACTCGTTAATTCACGTCGCACTGATCTACTTTGAAGTTTCGACCTGGCCAAAAAAAAGGGGGAAAAACTGGAGATTTTGAAATTGCTTCACCTCAAGTATAAATAAACGGTTTATTGGGATACTTTATTTCTATATATTAATATATATATATATACAATATTATTAACCGTGCTTGCGAAATTTCTCGTTACAGTGCATACTCGTCATAAACGCTCTCCGTACAATGATATATCACATTGTTTCAAGTTATGGATTTACCTGATTGCCTTTCGAGGAATGCCGAACTTAGATTACTTCCAGTAATATTGACTCAGGAAATTATATTCCAAATACCATCGACAAAACTGCTACACTAAGTGAAAGCAAACCCCTATATCAGAAGCAAAACTATTCAGCGTTGTTCCGTAAATGTTACAAGTGAAATTGACGGTTGTTATTTTACAAGAGGAACCTTCATCAAGTGAACTGATAATTCATTCAGAGAGTTCATTTTATCGAGGATACGGCTAACGTGATCCTTTCATTTTCATAGTTTGTTTAGTTTGGTTTTCTCTTTGAAGTTTCACGTTTAGTGTAAATCATCCAGTCTGATAAATAGACCTTCATTTCTGCAGGTGTTTCAGTGTATGTTTATGTATCCATGACGCAGCCAAGTAATACTGCAGTGTGGGTTGTAAAACAGTTAGCATAGCAAAGATGTCTCTTTTCGGGAAAGCGGCCAGATTAAGAGAGCTTAGAAAATCGTCTCAAAGTTACAGTGCCATGAAAGTCTGTATTTTAACCGTTACATTTTTCTTGTATCTATTAGTAGGATCGGTGATGTTTCATCATTTGGAGAGTGAACATCAGGAACAGGATTTTCGTTTTGTTATTGATCGTCTCGGTTCCTTCTATGAAAAGCATAGCCATTGCATTGATCCGGCTGAAATAAGTCAGATAGTGGAGGTTGTTCTATTGGCGTGTAAAGATGGATTTCATCACTTGGATAACACAACGGACATACTAAGCGGCAATATTTCCGACAGATGGGATTTACCAAGCTCATTTTTTTTCTCGGCGACAGTTGTGACCACAATAGGTATATCTATTTTTGTTAACGAACAACTTGTAAAAATAGCCCAGAGGTTTCATATTTACGATGCACAAATAACCCTTAAACATGCAAAACAACGGGAAGTTCAACCAAGGCATGTTTTGAAACGATTTATAGTTTAAGAAAAGATGACATTGGAAAATAACTTCTTCAACTCCAACAATTTTCACTCTTCGTCAATAACGTTCAATAACTTCCCTACATACACATGCACACGCTAATGACTTTCGTCCGTAAATGACAGAAGGATAAATAACCGTACGGGCCCATATAACTTTCTGATAATGCAGTATAGTAGTATGCAACATTGAATTATAACACAAACATGTTTATTATCTGGTATTCGGGGAAAAGGTCTCTATAGTCTCGTATCACATGATATACTTGCTAGATTGATAGATCAGTATCCACTGATATCGTACTTCCGGATCAGCCTTGTCTTGAACAAGGCTATATACGGTGATTTATTTTCTGCAGACTGATCAGAGAACCCGCACAATTTAGTATTCTACCTGCAATCGGATACAATTGCCCGATATATGCTTACACAGTTTGCTGGGGAATATTTTTCAAAAGCTTGTTTTAGGTTATTGCAAATCTCCTTGTTTGATTTATCGTTGAACCCTGATACATATTAAATTTGGAGTGTTTGTCTAGCTGATAATATTCTCTGTATTTAGGATTTCATCAAAACGTATATCTTCACTTGTAGACATATATATAAATATATTTTTGGATAAATGATGGAAATATTATAAGGACATTTCAGCTGAATTGTCCTGATTACATCATTCATTCTGCTCAGTGTAGCCAAATAAATTTACAAAATTTGATAAATTCATATGTTGAATTTGATAAATTGATATTTATGATTTTCATCAAAAGTATCTTCTCTTGTTGATATATATATATATATTTTCTGTGGATAAATGATGGAAATATTATTAGAACATTTCAGCTGAATTGTCCTGATTACATCATTCATTCTGTTGTAGCCAAATGCATTTACGTTTGTCGAGTATGTGGTTTGTCGCATGAAGAATTGTTTAAAAAAAATTTAAAGCAACTTTGCTTAGCAATGAACTGCAGCCACCATAAAATCCTTTAGCTTTATACATGTTTAGGCCTACATCATTCTTTACTATACAATTCCGTACAAAATGATCATTGTCAAACAAACAAAAATAATTTGATTTCCTTTTCCATTTCTGTGCAGGTTACGGGCGTTTATCACCCCAGACACGCCAGGGGCGCAATGCGTGCATCTTGTACGCCCTCTTAGGGATCCCACTTACGGCCATCTTGCTCAAAGAGGTTGGTCACATGTTCAAAGACAGAGGCATTTTAATCCTGACAAAGATCCGCCAAAGTTTGATGAAAATTCACAAAAGTAAAACTTTCATCACGATAGCAACAGCGGTGGTTGGTTTCCTTGTGCTTTACTGTATACTGATTTGCCTGCCAGCGTTGGTGTTTTCTTACACCGAAGGCTGGTCTTACCAAGACGCTCATTATTTCTGTTTTATCACCCTCACGACGATTGGTTTCGGTGATCACGTGGTCGGGGGCAACAATAACCGAGTCATTTACCAAAACCAGTGGACTAAATGGGCCTTTAAGATCCTTATCACACTGTATTTGCTGTGTGGTTTGTCGATACTCGCTATAGTTTTCAATGCTCTTTCAAGTGGAAGTGAGAATAAGTTTGCGGAACTTTATAAGAAAAGAAAACAATCAGGTAATGAAGATGTGAGCGTAATCGAAGTCAAAGATGACCCTAAACCAGGAATGATTCCAGGAACTGATATTAACTTATAGACGCGGCAGTGAAATATCACCAATATAGCCACGTTATGATAGATCAAGGGCAAGATTCATATTTCTTTCCAAAGCCTGAGGATTTCATAAGTTGAATTTTAATGCAGCACATATGTGTTTGCAAGTTGTAATCTTTTTCAAGTTACAATCCAACATGCTTGGAGTGCAATTCGTAAGTTTACCTATGCATATATGTGTTTCGTTGGAATGTGACTCTGTACATGTTATAATTGCACATAATTTGTTTAACGATTAACTATAACATGGTTAATTTATATGATCTAAACTAAAATACTAATATAGCGTTTAATTCGAAACAAAACGAGATTGTATCTCACAAAATAAATTTGAGTGTGAATTGCTTTATTTGAACACCTATATGAAGATCGTGTCATACTTCAATGTTCATGGTACAACTTAGTTGAAGTGAGAGGGTGTGAGGGGAAGGGTGGCTGAGGTAGAGGGGCAGAGTCTGCCTTCTGAAAGGAAGGGCAGGAGTACGGTATGTTTCATGTTCCAAACTTTAGTGACAATGTCCTGTATTATTCTTTAAAAGCTGACGCGAGAAACAGCTTTGGTGTCTTTCACGGGTCTTTTTTTTTTTGAAAAAGAGAGCGAATACCGGTAACAATATAAATTCATGTTGATTGTTACCGATTTTGGTTGCCGGACAATGTAAACGTGCAATACTGTCCGATATGTTGTCTAGCAATCTCACTTTTGTGTAAATATAAATCATGTAGGCCTAGGTTTATACGTGTTCATGTAAAAATGTTTTTTTCCTTGAAATAAATATGTATATACAACAACGTATTATATATGAATGATTTTTTGCATTATAAAAGGAATATGTAAATAAGTGAAAATTGCATTGAAGACTCGCCCCAAACCGCGTGCCGCCCTCTGAAAAAAAGTTAACTTACAGTTGCTTGCAAGTGAAGTTTTTTTTTTGTCGCTACAAAATGCAGACAGTAATGAAACGTGATACCTTGTTATCTTTATCTCTTAAATGGCCTGACCTGAGATGTCCATCGCTGCTATATACGCTGTGTTGTGGGTATTGACCGTAGCTGCATGTATTGACTGTACACTAGTGTCTAATTACCAACGGTAGCAAGCTGTGTGTGTATTTTCTGGGATC
>KN891607.1:34375-52949 GCA_000934455.1 Apostichopus parvimensis
AGTCTGCTAACTCCCACAACTAGCACATTTAAAGTTTTGTACCTGTATTACATCTGATTATAATGTGGCACCTAAAGCCCTCCAGCTACCATGTATTGACGTGTAGATGGATATTTGACTGGTTGGCTGAAATTATCAGGACAGTAAATATTCACATCTGACTGCACCTCATCATGAATAAAAGGATAGTGACAAAATATTTACCTAATCGTCCATTTGCCAGGCAGAGAGATATATGGTAGTTTTTGAACCTTTTATTTAGTGGCATAACTCACTATCCTGTTTAATTGTCTACAAGTTCAGAAACTCATGAATTTAAACATTTTCAAGTATCTTTCAGTAATAAACCAAACAAGATAACAGAGCGTGTAACACGAAACCAGCAAAGAGACGCAAGCACCATCTATTACACAATGAGTACCACTTAACGGATACAAAGGGTCTATCATGACATTGTAAAGTATGCTAGTTCCCATGGCAACTGAACTTGTTCATCCACTACAATTACTTTCAAGGACACTCACCAAATTTTGGGAATGGTTTCAGTCTCCAAATTTCAGTTTCTATCAAATGCACTTTGATTTGTATTAGGGCCAAATTTTAAAAATGCTAATATTGCAAACCTTGCCAAGAGGTCATTTTCAAGACAGTTTTAACAAAACAATAACTTATTGGGACATATTAATGAGACCTGAACATGAATATGAACATCTAACAGCCAGAGGCAGCAAAATTAGTCTAAAGATTGATCAACAAGTGATCAATTTTGGTGTTTCTAGCTTCTTTTTTTTTTATTTTAGGGGGGGGGGTAGGGCTATTACCACCCTGTTTAGTTTTAGTTAGAGACTGCTGTAATGTTGTAACAATTTTACGATGGACCTTAGCTTAAAAGGAACTATAAAATGGCCATTTCAGTTCAATTTGTATACACAGAAAACATGACAAAATGTTTTTACATTGCTATACATTCAGCTTTGTAAACCATTTTGCCCCGAAGAAGATAAATACCAGCAACTTTAATTCTGCCAATGTACAATCCATGACTTCCATTTCAGCTGTAACCACCTTATCATCATCATCACCCACACAGATTCAAAAACACACACACTTTGATATTCGTAGCCAAGTAAGGCACAGCCATTAAGTTGTGAGAGAAATGTAAGCAATACTTTAATACGTCTTAACCTAGTGACATTAAGTCCACAAGTTCCTCAAGATCGAGTGTTGTATTCATCACAAAGTTCATACTAGAGCCTTTTTGTGAGATGATCAATGTTTACAATTCTTCTAAGTTTTAAAGTCCTTGTCTTTACCGAGTGACTTTAAGTCCTTGAGTCCTTCAAGTGAAAGATATCTGATTTCACAAGATGGCAGCTCTCCTCCCAAGATCCCAAGCACCTTATCCATATCCTTTACAGCTGGCAAGTCACACAAGAATAATGTTTGAAGTTTACTGGCAAAAAAAAAGGGGAAAAGAAATTAGAAATAGATATGAATTATGTGTATTCACAAATTGAAAGTTGCCAAACACAGAGATAACTTGAGCAAAGCACATGGTTTCTATTGTTAAGAGAGAAGATTTCATACTTCCTTGTCAACTTTTTTTTTCTTGTTGTTTTTCCCCAAGATACCAGCATTTGAATGTCATGTTTGATGAGTCTCGGCTAAGATATCTAACAATTATATTGTCACTCACAAATGTTGTTTAAATGAACCAAGTTCATGAATAAAGTTATATAAAAGTGTATAAAGGGGACTGCAGCTAAGCAAGATGATGGCACTACACCAGACCAACCATCTTCATGATCCCGTTGTCATAATTCTGATGTAAGAGGACCAGCTGAGAGAGGTACCAGTATAAAGAATAACGTTTGGTTTTCTTATTGCCCTGAGTCCACCTAGGGCGGACTTTCCTTTCTTTTAAAACAAAAACAACAAAGCATCAATTTAAATTCAACAGCTCTGCAATGAAACTGTTATTCCTACAAGAGAGAAGTTTTCTGCATATATAAGCATACATACTGTACAGTGTACTTTAATACTGTAGTCTGTGTAGATATGAAACTGTAATTCCTACCAGAGATAATTGTCTGCATATATAAGCATACATACTGTACTTACTGTAGTCTGTGTAGATGAACCAATCCAGCATCTGTGATATCTCCACAGCTACTGATCTGGAGGTCTCTCAGGCTATCCTTCAGATAAACCAACTTTGAGAGGCAAATATCAGTAAGATACGTACAATGGTGCAACTTTAATGCTCGCAGATGGTCCAAATTCTCTGGAAGAGGAGGAAGAAGATCCATAATAATACGGGTTTTTTATTCCACCCACCCATAGGCGTAGGTAGCGGGGGGAGGGCTGGGGGGCTGCAGCCCCACAACCAAATACTTTTGTGAAAATTCAGGCAATATGCTGAGAATTTTTCGGGCACCTACTGAAAGAAAAATAAATTGCAATGATGTAGCTAAAGGAAATCAATAGCTTAAAAAAAAAAGTCCTTGGTAATTAAAATAAAGTTCTGAGCTTGCCTGACTAATACGCCATTACTAATGTAAAAGAGAGTTTTGACATAATTGGCCCTCCATGCATTTTCTCCATGTACATTAGACAATTTGTTGTTTACATTAGCATCCTGTGGTTTACTGCGCAACTTTCACGGACCGTACGGTACACGATGGCATGCGACGTAATAACTGATGCATGCCTACATGATATGTACATTAACAAGTTGAATGCGCGAAAAATGTTGGTTATATTTTTTGTGCAAGTCGTTACAGCCCCCTAAATCAAATTGGGCCCCTACGTCTATGCCCCCCACCCCTTCCTTTTATAAGCTTATTTTGTTTGTAGCACAAGTAACCAAGACAGCAAAAAAACACAATACACATCAGGAAGTATGTAGAGTATAGTGAAGTTTATTCTTCTCTGGCTGAAAAAACCTCTGTTTCACTCTTTGATCTTCCTGAGTATATCAGCACAGTACATTTACATGAGTCATTGTAAGTCACAACTTCTTAGAAAAGTATGAGTAGGAGATAACATGTACGTTTAACCAGAAGTAATGATTAATTATACCAAAGCTTCAATACACATTACACAACAAATCTCCCAGGTCACAAGCACATGAAGCCTCTAGCTAATGTTTGTGAAGGAAACAAAAACACATGTGTACTCTTTGAATAACTTTGAACGTTATAGCTTCCGGGAAAGCATTTTTGCAAATCTTAGCATGCCGAAACTGGGGATCAATACTGCTGCAGCCTGCTGCTGATAATTACACCTGCCCACTAATTAACCAATCATTCCGATGGATGAAATTATAGAAATGAATCCTCCAGTAGGACAAAAAAAATAAGCTTTGCAGAGACAAAATAAAATAAAATATTCATCTCTTTGTGACCACTTTTGATTATAGTGCTTCACTGATATTTTGGTTTCTCAAGGACATTTTAGCTCTTTACTTATTTTTTAAAACTTATTTATTTTTTACTCACGGAAATGTTCAAATCCAATGTGCATGATGCTGGAATCTGTTGCGTCTACTTCTTCAATTCTGAATTTTCCCTTTTTTCCGGTTGGTAAAAGGTTGTAATCTTCATTCCACTTTTCAAAGCCACTAAACTTTACGGCTGCTCCACATCGGAGCAACCACTCAGACGCTGCTCGATCTGGGCCCACTTCACGAATTCTGGCTGGATCGACTCTGTTGGAATATAGAATCTATATCTTTTTGTGAGTCATTTAATGACTATGTGGGAATGTTTTTGCGAGGAATTTTGAATAGCAAAAAGTGATATTTTAGGTACACTCATCGCATGTGGTGGGATATGGGGCATGGGGGAGTAATAACCAGTAGAAGTCTTCATGCACAGCCCATATCAAGGAAAATACAATTGTTACAATGGGAAATCTAATAAATGAATAAGAGTAAGATTTTACATTACGGTATATATAGTTTTTCAAAACTTTACATTCAATTCAACAAATGTCAGGGAAAAAATCCTTAAATCTTTCAAACATTTAGTTCTGAATTTGATCTGAAAATGACTGAATCATATTTTATTGTACACATCTGTTTAATTCAATGCCAGTAAACTATCCATAATGGACCTATTTAGCAAATGATTTAGCTATTTAATTCAATACAGACAATTTAGTGTCCCACAAACGGCTGTTATAGTGCTTCATTTGCATCAGCTGGTTGAATTTGTTTATAAAATGAAAGGTGTTGTGGCAGTCCCTTCCTAGTGATTCAAATTTGATGGCTTGTAGAATGCCACGGGTGTAATGATGAAAATCAGACACAGAAGATGCATAAGGAAGAAGGAAAACAAATAATATGGTATTTTGTGACTAGGAGAAAGTCAATGATAGGGTGAGCAAGACTAACCCTATTGTACTTTTACTAAATTTGTTCTTACATATATGATACCAGGTTATGTGTGCACTAGCTTCTGGTATACAACAAGAAATAAGTACAAACACTAGCTGAGTAGAGAGTTTTGATGTGACAATCACTTCCAATTAACTCACTTATTGAATACTGCATTTAACATTCCAAAAAGATGCCTCTTTGACTGACATGCCCATAATGATGATGGGATTGACCGAAGAATGTTGTGTGGCTGCATCTGAAATATAAAGAACTACATTGTTAACAGTATTTAAACCATCACACATTGAAAATGGCTGGACAGTTTGACCTTGTCTTCCATTTCATATTCCACTTACTTGATTCACTCAATTCAATTAGTTTGCTGGAGCAATGTCCTGTGAAAACTGAGTTTGTCAAAAAGTTTTTTGTTTCAAATGCGGTAAGAAACTTTCATATTGATAAAAACATGTCCTCGAGGACCAACACATATTCAGATATAGTTCTTGTTTCAATCAGTAATACCCAGAGAAATTTCAAGGTAAAATATATCATCCTGTCAGCCAATATCTCCAGTGTCAAACCTTACCCTCAGGCTAGATACATTACACAATCTGACAAACAAGCAAATTCACAGTAGAAAATCCTTGTCCTTACTCTTAATTGTATCTAACCTCAACTTTTTGTAATATTGAAAGAACTACAAAATGCACCCATTCCAGCAATTATGTTGTCCTTGTCTGGTAGACGAAAATGTACCCCAGCATCTGACTACTTTCTCCTATGCTGAAGAATGTGACAGTACCCCATGGCAAATACTTTTGGAAGCAAAGTTGGTTTGGGAAAGAAAACACTATACAGAAAGAAAACAGGATCTCATTCTGCAACAATTTGCTAACCAGAAATATTATAAACTTCATTTTATGACTTCAATGGTCAGAAGACAGGAAATATTCACGCATTTTTCTCATTGTATTGCAATTTGAGATTTATGAATTTGATTATCATAAACACTGAAGGTTAGCAGGACTATGTACATATGTATAGGCTGTTACATTCATTTATTACAAAGTTGGTCATCTCTAGTCTAAGTAACGTTACACTTTGTCATTTGTGTAGCAGTTTGTAATGTTAACCAAACTAAATTATTCTCTGCTGGTACATCGCTACTCGTTAAAATGTCGAGCTTTATGTTGCGCAAGAAACTATATAGTTACCATCATTTTGTATCCCCTTCCACTATTCATTGAATGTTATTTGCAGAAATGGTCGATCGAATAACAAATTTATGTTTACATACCTTGATGACCGATATTAACATGCGTTTTTCTGCTATAAAAAATTAATAGCATAATTTCCATTTCTTTCTTTATTCCTTTTCCAAGTTTCCAAATGATGTTCATTAATTATGAACGTGATTTCTTTAATTTTCTTTATTTAACAACGAAAATCATATCAGTTTAAATATGTTATCCCGAAAGGAATGAAAGTCATACATGATTGAATAGCTACCAGATTGCTAAGATGGGCAATCATAAAATTTCTTCTAAACTTTAAACTATTGCGTAATCAATAAGTTGGTGGCACACAAAAAAATTATCTACTGTTCGCACGGTGATTCCATAGCACTTCTCGCACCTCTGAACAATTGGGAAATGCTGCTGCACCCCTTCACCAGCGGGATACGAACGCTTTGCGCTTTAGGCGTGGGTCCCAGGGTCCAATAAGCTCCTAGATGACAACGAAGGTACCGGAACTGCTTTAAATGATGCATATCAGTACCCAATTTTACATAGCATACAGAATGGTATTTTTAACGTTAGTAATAATTTTGTACAGTTACACTCAAAAAACCAAGTTTAGTTTCCTGACTTTAAAATGTTGATCTGTGAGAATATTATTGCCTCCTACATTTAACTGACCAGAAATGGGTTCAAATGAAGATTTTAATATGATAGTTAATTCGCTATAACTTTACAACAAAATAAGCTCAAATGAACACATTATTTGAAGATGTTTCAGTTGTTCGTCCTATATGCAGAACACATAACACGTACACCATCATCATTTTTTGGCAAAGATTCTCACTCACAACATCGGTAAGAGTGGAAGATAGATGTAGGCTTTCTAACTTAGATTTTCAGGGCGTAAAAGAGTGTTACTGTTAGCTCAAGGAGTGTTAGCTCAGTGGTTAACGCCGGTGCCTTTCAATCATAAGGTCCCGAGTTTGAGTCACTCCAAGATTAATGTATGTCGTCCAGTACACAGTTGTTGACAATTGACAATTCATAATCATGGACGCTAAATATTAATTTAAGAGGATGACTTCGGTCAACTTGCGGCTTTGACAAGCCAATGAGGCATCTTCTTTGCGAGTTCCTGCCTGCAGGAAGATCTGAAATACATACAAAAGATCGCTTTTATTTAGATAGTGTACAGGCGCGTATCCAGGTTTTTCTAACCCGGGGCGCGAATTATTATCTAAGCGGAGCGCCACAATCGGTTGGCGCGCAGCGTACAAGAAAATTTCTGGTTTTGATACCCCCCAAGATCACCGGAATGGCACTTCTCGGGCCTGAGAACCAAGTAGGCCTATTTGCAATAGTTTTTTACTTCATCCATAACCTTTTTTGAAGATTGTCGCTACTATAGTCACACAATATGTTCGACCTCATCGTATCTCCTGTGGATCATTGCTTTTGTAGGTGATTCTACGTCGCGGCCCACAATACTTGTCAGCCCCACTTTTCAAGGTTTTAAGCCCATTATTTGTTCAGAATTTGAAAATTCACATTTCTCGTGAATAAATTCACTTCAAAACATACCCATAATGTTGCACAAAATTTCATCTATGGACAACCAATATAGAAAAACCTCCTTCAACCCCTCTGTCAAAATTGCACGAGTAGAGGAAAGTTTGATGAAAAATGTTGGTCAGGGAATTGTCGAAAATTCAGACACAGTTAATTTATTGGTGCACAAATATTAATACCTCTTATAACGTCTACTATAAAACTTCGTTGAAGGAAATGAAAAAATACCAGATATTTCTGAAACCGAACACTACACACATAGGCGTAGGTAACGGGGCTGCAGCCCCCCCCCCTCCCCCACCCCCAACCAAATGTTGTTGTGAAAATTCGGGCAATATGCTGAGATTTTTTCTGGCAACTGCTGAAAGAAAAATAAATTGCAATGATGTAGCGATACATGCCTATATGATATGTACATTAATATGTTGAACGCTTAGCGCGCGAAAATTTTGGTTATATTTTCGGGCAAGTCGTTACAGCCCCCCCCCCCCCAAAAAAAATATTGGCTCCTAAGCCTGTGACTACACACATAGACAGTTTGGAGGCTGTTCATCCTGGAACGCCATTTTCTGGCTCACTGATATGATGTGATATCTGCTGTTTGCTTTACAAATTCGAATAATTGAAATGAGACTGAAATAAATAACGTTTATCTGTTTATTGTGCAATGCCCCACATTTCTTTTCATTTCGAAAGACGCACAGTTTCAAGTTCACTACACACTGAAGGCTTCGATTCTCTATCTGCCTTCAGTTTAGGGAAGATCTTGGGATTTTCTTCCCTATATATTGCTAGATATCCATACAGTAGGCTACAGTGTCCTTGGGATTTTTCGGGGCCAGATCTTGGGAAATTGCAAAATCGGTCACACTCCATGTAGGTCAGCGCACGACCTCTAGACGTCACTAATACACAACCGATCACTTGTTATCGATGAAGTGGTGTGTTGCCGGATTTTGTCAAGGTCTTGGTACTACGAGCGAAGGTCATTAATTAAGTTTCGTAACTCATCGGGAAGCGATTAGAGGGTTGGGGCGTAGGGGTATGGGGCGCGCGTTTTCATGCAGATGGAAACAATCTCAAGAAGTGATGGGTGCGTCCGCCCCCCCGCCCATAAAACGCCCTTGGATACACTACATGATATTCACAGGAGATGTGCTTAAGTTTTCACTCGCATGCGGAATTTATATTTAGATTAATTGTACGAGTTACGGTACTAGGTTTAACAATTAGCACAGGTCGGAGTGTATACAATTTTAACTCTGGATGGCAGTGTTACATCGAATTCGGACATAGGTCTAGTGCAGTTCGCATATAGATCCTGGTCTAATACCCAAATGCGTCATGTTCCCCGACGACTCGGTCGAGTTCGAGACCAGCCACAGTTGGTTTCATATAGCACAATTTTACAATTGTTTACAGCGTCCATAAACACACACGCGTTATGAAAGACCATATATAGTATAAATATATATCTATACATTAGTGAGAGAGGAAAAATGGAAACGTCAAAAATTGAGTTGTCGGTGTAAGAGGTAGGGTGTGGCGCACGCCCCTTCCGAAATCCTCGATCCGTCACTGGCTACCCTGTGTATATAATAGGGATCAGCTCTGTAATTACATTACGGTTCCTCTTTATCTTCCCGGTGTTTGGGCGTTTTTCTTCTACTCCCTCCTTTTCTCCTTTTTCTCCCGTTCTTCTTTTTCTTTCCCCTTCCTTCCTCTCCTTCCTCCTCTCAAGTTTTTTCCCCCTTTTTTTTCCCTTTTTTTCTCTCTTTTTTGTCTCTCCTCTTTTTCTTACCCGGGGCGTGCGCCCCCAACACCCCGCTGGATACGCGCCTGGGGTAATAGCGATATTTTGTATATCTTTTACATATTTAACGATGGGTATCGTGGACACTTCTCATACTTAGTGTGTGGATGCATCACATTGAGTACAAGACCCCTATTGTTTTAAGTGGAGGTGTGTTTAGTCACGCATAGTAGACTGACCAGTGTTTACGATGCCATGGTGTAATTGTGCACCAAAATAGTGTTCCGGGTCATTTATATTGTTAACAAGCAAAAGTCTAGTGCAATGATGTCATCGAAACCTCAATGCATTTTGCATTCTGGTTTGTGTTACGCAGTATGTATTAATCGTGGTTGTCCCATGACTCCAGTAGTTCCCATTGTATTGTTATTGTGCAGTCGCAACTTACACCCGACGTTTTCAGCACAGCAGACGGCCTAGCATCCTAATCCTTCTTAAATTATTCTTTGATACTATCACAAATAACAAAACCAATGTGTTCAACGAGATCGAGACTTCTGACTACGTATGTCTTCTTTATTTTATACTAGATTCATCATTCTGTCATAATTAACCTAAGACTATATCTCTCGTATAAGACTATATCTCTAGTATAATTATTTGTCATAATTAACCTAGACTATATCTCTAGGCCTATAGCACTGCAGTACCAAACTGGAACTTGGCTAGAAAGAATAGGCTAAGACTAACACAAAGTGAGAAGACGGCTACTTTAGTACTTAGCCTAACATTAGTGCTAGGCCTATCGTCACTATTAAATTTATCATTGACAAAACATTCAGATGTTTTCGCCTGCAATACAGAATACATTCCCAGAAGTCTGATTCCCAACTATAGGTTTGGCTTCGATAGCTGCACTTAGTTACAATGCCAGACGCAATGTGTAACTCAGTGTATGTATTTGTAAGGAAGAGGCTTGTTAGAATGAGATTAGGTTCTACATTCATTGCAGAGCTCACATATATCGTTTCAGCCTTCACTTCATTTACTCAAATTTATTGATGGTCATCATAATTTGCCTAGGCCTATGCAAAGAGAGTCATACTTCCTTATCCAGATAAAAGTGAATTCAGAGTGTAAAAAACCAAAATATCCATAGAACATTTATACCCAAAATATCGCAAGCTCAAGTGAAATTAAGATATTGCACCAATGTGAATTATGATCACCAGGATTGTCCTTGAAGACAAAATATGGAATGCTTACAAGGACCCTTTATTTATGAAAATGTATAGCATATTAGCCATAACTATGTACTGCACAAATCCACATATATAGGACTGCACCACAGTAAAAACATCTGCATATGCTCATTTAACAAAGCCATGTGTCTTGTTGCATGCCTTTGTACTACAGGTTAAAGACCTTTGGGAGGGGGGGAGGGGGAGGTAAAATGTTTTGCTTTGAATACTGTAGTAAGAGACGTTACTTTCATGCCAACATTATTATGCACATGTGTAAATTACAATAAAAAATTCATTTATTACGCTACTATTTCAATCTCATCAGTCATATTAATGTATAATCATATCCATTAATGTTATCAGTAATATTGTAATTGTTTTATTCATACTGTAATTGATCATAGTATTGATCTGTGAAAAGTCACTCCTACTGTATGTCAGTAGGTCACAGGCTTTTTGGTGGACCTAGGAGCCACTCGGTGGATGTACAGGCTTACAGCCTTATAATGGAATAATGAGTCATAAAGAATGTCTAAACTGTACTAATTTTGTCTTCTTGTGCTTGTGCATTTATCTTAATATGAGGGTGCATGATCATAGTATAATCTGGAGCCAAGGTGTAATTTAAAAAAAAAAGGCAACATATAAATTACCAAATATGGACGGCTTGCTCAGACTATCAAGATCTCCCACAAGAAAGGCCCACTGAAAATCCTATCACGTATAAGAACCTATGAGCGACACTTTTTTTAAAACTACCCGCCATGTGGTGAGCTTGACTAAAATTATATTTGCAGCAACGCATAATTCAATCGCCACTTATAATGCTACAGTACCTTGTAGTATCTGTTATTGTAGTAGTACAACATACATCTTTCCAACTTGTGCTAGTAATATATGCATAAAGCTATGTAAATCACACTGAAAAGTGATTTTTCTGTGCAATACAAAATTGAAACTTCACCTCCTGAAAGCAATTGACAAATAACACAAAAAAACCATACATAACCAATGTACAATATATTGGGAACTAGCTGGGCGCTACTTAGTTTGAAAAAGCAGCACCGAGCCTATGTGTTCTTATGAAACATCTGGGCACCAGTTGGGAAGTTATGGGCACTGTCCTGCACCTGGTGCGTACTTAGTTTTACCACTCTCTACAGTTAACAGTACACACTTGTAGTTTGTGGATTTTCTGCTCCGTCACATTCTTCATCACTCTCATAGTTTGTCAATAGACACCCGAGCTGAAACAGTGGAATTAATTCTTCTCTGTCTAAAGTTACCTTTGTAAAGTTAATGCTGTATAATCTGTGTTTGCCATTCCAGATGGATTATCCAAGCGGTGAAAAGAGTGCTATGATTCGGGCAGAGGTGAAGAAAGACGACTGCCATGGATGGTTCAGAATTGCCTTTGTTCTTTTCAGTGTATCACTTGTGCTATTTCTTCTTGCGTTCTTGTTTGGCATGTTGCCAGAAGATGTATCCGCTGTTCCTTGTGGGAATGCATGCAGGTCAGTTGTACCAGAAATACCTGATTCCTGTGAATGAGTCTTGAAGTGTTTTCACATATTTGATTCTATTATCGTTAGAGGGGTGGGGTGGAGTGGGGGGTGAGGAAGTTCACATTTTGCTTATAGTTATTACTTTAAAATAGCAAAAAAAATTCTCACAATTTCCTAATCCTTTTGTTTGTGTACAAAATTCACTATTTCAATGGAAAGATCCCCATCCCTCTTTCCTCTCTCCTTACTTTTGCAGTTTTCTGGGTTGTGTTTAGTTGCAATGGGTGTGGGGCAATGGGAGGGGGAGTGTAGATCTATTGTCAGTCTGTGTGCATAATGCTGTATGATTTCTGACTAGCACTTTCAGTGCAGAAGTGGTTACATAGTGATCACCATAAAAATAACAGTTGGATAGGTCAGTTGGTAGCGCACAGGTTTTTGAGCTCAGAAACATATATCTGGATTTAATGGAAACTTGTCATTCACAAAGTACTTAACAAAGTATTAAGGTTTCTCTACTAGAAAATATCTTTAGAATTTCATCAAGTTCCATGTTACATGTTTGGTATCATCCAATGCCTCTTGTGATAAATAAGTCGATGTAACATACATATACAAATTCTGCTTTTATTTTTGATAGTCTGCTTCATTAAATCTACATTCCTCATGTTAAATTTCTATTCAATTCCAGTGTCGAGTTAGTTGAAAGTATTCCCAGAAATCTAACTTTTCCAACCGGTTCACCGAAACATAAATCAACAATCGATGCTTGGACTGATTTGATACAATCGGCTGAGCAGACCATAGATATCGCTGCCTTTTACTGGTCATTACAAGATGATGATCTTCAGCCTCCTGTTACTGCTTCTCATCCGGTAAGGAATAAGACTTATTTAAAACAAATCTGTTCCCCTCAGTTCCCCATCACAACCCACCCCCCCCCCCCAACACACAAACACTTTAGTCTCTGTAATGTCACACCTCACTCAGTCACTATTTAGCATGTCCAAGGAAGTCATGATGACTACACAACTGAAAAACACAGGGCTTTCAGAGCATTAGTTAAACAGGTATTTGTGAAATGAGAGATAATTCATGTTATGATTGATTCTTAAACTTCCTGATGATAAATAATCTTCTGAATAGTGAAAAGTAATTTGGAACTAATCACCTACAGTACAGCAATGTATAAAGCAAGTATAACATATTTCAGACATTATTTTAATGTTCTTGATAAAGAATGATTTCAAAATTACTGGTACTAGTAATCTGTGTTCATAATGTCGTTTGTTTATTTATACTTTTAATTAAAAGACAATTAGTTGCATCGGAAACTGAACAAAATATCAATAGCACAATCATTATTATAGTTTCAATAACTGGGGAATCGGTCGGTTTTGTTGTTGTTGTAGTAACTGTCACAACACACAAGTCCAAGTAGAATTTGCTAGCAAACAAGAGCTGAGGTTTTGTTTCAAGTTAGTGCTACCTTGTAGTGGGTACATGTGACCAATCTCATTGTTTCCTGCTGTGTGAAAGTATGCCCTGGTATCAGTTCTTCTTCCTGTTTTGAAAGGTAAGGATTCCCTCCTGATAAATAGTCTGATAATTGTGAAGCTATGCATATGTGGAATTCAGGTACATGCTTGTGTGAACATTGATGTAACCAGAAAGTTGGTCAACAGGAGGATACAAAAAATATAACCATTGAATTTGTGTATTGATGAGGAAAAGAAAAGGAAGGTTTGTTGGTTATGCTGGTTTCACATACACAGATTAACTATTTTGTTTTACCTCCATCTCATTTTTTCCTCTTTTGTCTTTGACCTTGTGATATCAATCGTCTGAATTGACAATTGATGCATTATTTACAAAATAGAAATCCTCAACACTTTCACAAATGAAGCTTCAACTTTCTAAACTATGTGGTAAACACATTAACTTACACAGTCAATGAACATTTCTTGGAAACATAAACTGCACAAGTCATCATTTTTTTTACAACAAATGTAACACTAGTACTTGTAACAAAAAGTGGAACTTATATTGAAAAATTGATGTGCCAGGTGGGGTGAGGTGGGGTGGGCAAGGGAAGTCAGATAAAATGGACAAGAAGTAGACTAGCTGAGATATAGCAAACCTTTCTATAATTAACACTTTACTGATCGGTGTCAGGTCGGTGGAAGATCAGAGATTCAAGAGATTTTAATATAAGAGAGTTTTGGTATAAAGTAAATTAACTCACGAAAGTCTTCTTGATGATGCGTAAATGATATTTCCTATGTATTCGATAGGTTCATCACTTATCCTAAAAGAAAATTGCCGAAATATCCGGCAGGTCTAGAAAGAAGAGGACCTAATATACAGGTTGATTAAGTTTTGAAGCAGACGCATATATATGAAACTATGCTTGATACCAGGTTAAATGAAGTCGAGTTATTAAAATTGTGAAGTAAAATATTGGCGATTGGTTTAATTCCAAAACAAGTATCCAAATGTAAACCAGTTGTTTGACTCAATCACCCAACAAAGTCCAATCATTCAAAGGTAGATGGTTTTAATAATAAACCCTTAGACGAAAATCCTTAAATTGATTTATATTGTTTTCCTCTCCATTTTTTCCTCTCATTTGCAGGGTCAGAAAATTTTTGACACTTTAAAGGCTGTTTCCAAAGCAAAAGATTTAAAAATTCGAATAGTTGTAGATATTAAAGAGGATAAAATCAGTAATGATACCGAAATGCTGGAAGAAGAGGGCCTGGCGGAAGTGAGAAGGATAGACATGGCGAAGCTGATCGGCAGTGGAGTACTTCATACTAAGATGTGGCTGGTCGACGGAAAGCACTTTGCGGTTGGAAGTGCTAATTTAGATTGGAGATCTCTTACTGAGGTGAGAACTGGATTTCTTTCATTCTTTCATCCTTGCTAAGGGCAAAAGAGATCCACGTGCTAGTGATGGATTGTACCGGGGTGTGTATGCGTCTGTGGAGACTATTATCCTCAGTAAAGATCACAGGTCATTTGAGGCCAAAAGAGGTCACAGTGGGAATACCTCGCTTAAGGCAGTTACTACTCCAAAATGAATACTTTGCATGATCTTTGCATATTTTAGTATATGGATCCATGTTATTGAATGCAAGAAATCTATTTGGTGATGTGGATGTGAAGGTGTAAAATGCTTCACTAATCACTTGAAACAATCTTTATACATTGGAAAGCCTATGTGCAGTCCCCTGCTACATTTTTGCCCTAATATCAAACATTACAAGGAATCATGTAACATTCTTGTTTAGATTACTGGCATAGAATTTCAGTGGGCGTGAAAGTGTCATACATGTTATGATATTCTGTAGTTTCTATTAAAGAGGTGCAGTGTGATTATAGTGGGGGCTCATGAAAATGAAATGCCTATGAATGCCTCCATGTATAGTCAATTTCTTTGGATTATTATTATGATTATTATTATTATTATTATTGTAAAGCATAGCAACATAGAATTAACCCCAATCCCACACCACCATCCCCACGAAGGAGAGCATTGGAAGATTCTGTGGACAATACCAATAGTGTCTTGAGTGAATCTGTGTGTAAGTGGAATTAACTTCTAAATGGTCACTACTAGCTAAGTAAAATTCCTCCATTGTATTTGTTTGTTGCTGCTACATGGCTTACTCAGATTCTAACGCCAGCTGACCTACTATTTGAACCATCTCTGTTAGAAATTGAAAGTGAACGAGTCCTTTTAATGTCATGTGATTCGTTGAAACTCAGGAAGTTACGACGTTCTAGTGTAATTGAACTGGGAAAGATATTGCTATAATGTATAGTGTATTGTTTATCTAGCCAGTTCAATTTGTGAGCAATAAGGAAGTGATATATACAGCAAGGGCAACAGACAATAGGAACAGCAAAAAGTATTTCAAGATTGGATGAAATCGTAGTTTGCTTTTTTCGTGACAGGATACTCTAGAGGGAGATTAAAGGAATATGAGGGAGATTAAAGGAATATGAAGGAGATTAAAGGAATATGAGGGAGATTAAAGGAATATGATACTGACTCATGACACCATGTTCAACCCATACGTTGATAGCATCCATGGGTGTCAATCACCAATTGAAAAGTGGTTGGGACATAAATGATTGAACTTGGATGAAAGCGAAGAAGTCAGTGCGTAGCGCACATCACAAGCGCCTTGGCACAAAGCATTTATCGGGTGGTGTCATGGGGCTAACCTTAGGGCCCCTAATGGGGACCAGTGGCGAAGCCTTGGCGAGGGCCCAGGGGGGAGGACTCCCATGTAGAATTCTTCAAGTTTGCTTCTGTTTGGTCCCTGAATTGATATATTAGTCATAATTTCATTTTAACAAATGTCACACAAAAAAAGTCTGACAAGTGATTAGACTACACGAGCCAGTCTCTAAACCTGGAGGGGACATTTTAAATTGTGTCCCCCACCCTTCAGAAAGTGGGGGGGGATTCCCTGTCGTCCCATGATTGAAGCCCCTGATAGCATCAAGACATTACAGTATTTTAAAGTTCGGTGTAGTGTGTATGACCACAGTAGAGTTACGTTCATAATCATCATGGCAAAATACTTTGAACCTATTTTTATAATATGAAATTCATAGAGAAAGATCCAATTTTGCAAAAAGTGTTAATAAAGGGACATTCCATGGAATTGAATATATCTTATCACAAACACCCTTAATGAATAAATGCTTTTGGTCTGGAAGAAAGATTTTGTGAGGAACGTGCCCTTCACCATGCCCTGCAAAAATCATGTTGTCAAAAATATAACAGACACACACACATATGCACAGATACAACAACAAACACAGACAGCTTTTTATGCATCTTCACAGATGTGGATTTCCAGTCACCCTACCATGGTTGACCCCCTGCGACTTGCTTCTCAGGAACATTTACTTTTACTACGACAACCATTGCTGTGGCAACAGAAAAAGCATTCGAATATACACAGCAAACAGACCGTGTGTGTTTGCACCGTTTAAAAAAAAGAAGGTCGTTTACGAATTAGTGAAATAAATGGAATTTGGCAACCCTCTTTGACAGTAACGTCATGCAAACGAAGTAGTTAAAGTTTCGTTTGTGAGCAAGTCTAGTAAATTGTCTTTAAATTTGATCAATTGTGATATCATTCTCCTGGAATGCTGGAAATTGGTGCCGCCTACTATTAAAACCTACTTGCATTGTTTTCAGGAAGTTAAATGTTGGTGCTAAGCAAGGAAAAAATTACTTTTGATTTCCAGGTTAAGGAACTGTCTGCTGTCATGAAAGATTGTCCATGTTATGCCGACGATATGTCCAAGATATTTGAGGTTTACTGGGAAATGGCTCAACCTGACTCCAAAGTACCGCCCAAATGGCCAGCTTCTCTATCAACGACTTTCAACAAAGATACACCGTTGAAGTTATTGGTCAATAATACCATCACTGGAACTTACTTGTCGGTAAGTGAGAGATCCTTGCTTGTGATATTGAAAATTGTCTCTAAGTGTTCACTAACGACAGTTTCCTCTCTTATGAAAGGAAAATGGAAAGAGTTGGCTACATTGGGATCGCTAACTACTATTGACTAATAGTACTAATAGTTCAGTTGGTAAACCCTGAGGTCATGGGTTTGAATCCAGTTCGAACCCACAATTTATCTCGGTTTTCCTTCTCTTCGTTATAATTTCCCAGTCACTGTTACATTTATTTATTTACATTTATTTGAATTTTAAGAATGAGATGGGTAAGTTTAGGGATAGACAGTGGGCATGCAAATATTGATCTAGCCACATATATACTTCATTAATGAAACACCTGTACTGCTAAGTTATCGTCAGTTATCTAATAGTACAAGACCACATTAGGTATGTTTTATTCCTTTTACTTATTTCGTTTTCTGGCTAGAAAGCCACTTTGTTGTCTATTTAAATTTAGTACTGACCACATATTTTATTCTGGCAAAATTTCTCTTTTAAAGTCTTTCTGGTAACTTGTTATGTAACATGCCCAAATCCTCCTTTGGGGGTATTTTTTTTTTTGGGGGGGGGGGGGGAGGGGGTATAGCACTGCTGCTGGACACACTCAAGAAAAACTTATTGTAGAAAGTGAAGGTAGAGTAATGGGTATTGACCTGCTTTTAAAGTGTATTCTAAGCATGCTTAATTACCCTTTTACATAGACAAGACATAGAGGAGGGGGTGTGTAATGGGGGCCAGGGAGAAGAGGGCATTTTGGGATTGGTTCTGAAAAGGTTGGGGTCCACTGTCTTAGAGGCTTTGGACCACATCAAAATTAAAAAGTTGTGTACTTTTGCAAAAGTATAAATATTTTAAGCTGTAGTAGAATCATGGATGCCACACGTGAAATGGCAGGTTTCAGTGGCATTATCAATCCTCATGAACTATTGCTAGATTCTATGTTTTTCATGAAGGTTTGAGATTTAAGTGATTACTTGACAAAGAGTCCTAAAATGTACCAAGCTTCGACTGCAACTTATAAGCAAAAAACACTGAACTTGAAGCACATCATCAGACTCTCAAAAGGTTTTCTGAAATTAAAATATCCTTCAATAAAAATCTCTTGAAACTATGGAGTTCTACAAAATGAATGGAATCACTTTATAAAGAAATAATGGGAAAATGAATTGGAAAAGTTGCAATGCACTAAAATATTAACAGAAGCAAAAAGTAAGACATAAATATGTTGATGCCATTGTCTATTGTATTAATTTTTTGGGAAACCATCAGATATTCTCTTACTGGATTTCTGTTACATTCAGTGGAAAAAAAGTGATGTTATGGTTTCCTTTTCTTGTATATTTTTCTCATCCTTTCGTATTGTCATAACTCTTCCCCTTCTCCCCCCCCCC